>QTSX02000972.1:0-103625 GCA_014839935.2 Entomophthora muscae | reverse complement strand
ACAGACTCCAATCCTGGTGTCTGACAACAAGCAGGGGGCAAGGGGGTGTTGTAACTGAGTCTTCCTCCTTATCTGCTAATGTATTTTACAATACACAGGGGGTGCTCTACAAGTTGCCCCTTGACGTATCTAACGGCATGGAGAAATCAGGTGGCAGTATCAAACCACAGGCACTTTCTCCTAATTAGGAGTGTTGCCAATTTGACCTGCTGATCCCCACACATTTTATTCCTTGGCTCCAAACCTTACATGGAACACACCATTATGCCACCCCCTATGGCCTGGTGGCTTTCCTTGTATAGTATATTAGTCACAATATTCTACAATAAACAACACTTTATTCTTATTATTCCTGTCCTTTCTATTGGACTGTTGTCTTCCCCAATCAATTACTGAACTCTAATTGGTTCAGTTTCAACAGTGGTAGCAGCAGTAGGTTCACAACCTACCTAAAAGAAAGATTCCTCCCAAGAAAGGATAGAGTACGGGCCGTATGGTTACTCCCCATCAAGAAACCTTCCTTCCCATCCCCAAGGGAGACATTCCTGAGGTTTTTGTTATCTACCAAGATCAGCTGGTACTTACAAGTGTATGCAATCAACTCTGCCTAGGGCAGCGCAACGTGAGTGTCATCCTGTCCCAATCAGACCTGTCTCAACGCAGGCTGAATCTACAACTTGAGTCTTTTGTGGGTTGTGTCAAAGGAGCTGACATTGTCAGATAGCTCCACTCCACCAAGACCCGCCTTCATATCTGTCAGGTGCCTGAGCCCATGTGAGTCACCACTGCTTCAGGTTGCCTTACAGGGCCTGCTTCAGTTTGGTTTATCAATTGGTCCAGCCAGGAAATAGAAGTTACTTGGGCGTTGTTCAGGGATACTGCAAAGGCCTGCTACAGTGAAACCTTTTCACTTATTGTGGTGTGAACTCCCCTCCTAGCCATTAAGCAGACTGGGCTGTTCATGAATACCTTGCGGCCTGGCAATAAGGCCTTGTTGCCGCCTCAGAAGCCGTCACCAACAGGAATGCCATTCTCCTTACTCTAATAGTCAATGGTCTCAAACCCCATATTTGCACGTGGGTTCCCGTGGGGAGCTGCACCTCCATTGACAACTGTTACAAGGCCATTGTGGAGGCCAATAATCAGGCTTCCATGGGCTTTTGCAGATCCAATGCTGCACCACCCCAGTCTTGCCCTGCACCTGGAAGTGCTCACAATCAGGTGGGCCGCCGCCAACAAGAGAATGGGATCAAGCGTCCCCGCAAAGGGGAACTCTAACTAGCCCAGATTGAAGACCAGGGAAAAGTCTGGGGGCTGTAGTTACAAGAAGTTCTACAACCCCACTTGACCCTCACTCTCAATCCCTCCTTGCAAAGAACCCCTGCAACTACAAGGTTCATGAAGTTGAGGACCTCAACATATTCCAGGTCCACAGCAATGACCCCATACTCTAAGCAAGCCACTCTTCAAATAAAGTAACTTGCTTGGCATATCCCTTCTGTTTCTGTGGGAACACCCACAAACTAATGGTAGACACTGGGGCCAATCACACTATGGTTGACCAGGTGTTTGCCAACACTCAACAGCTAGACCAAGTACCAAGCAGGTTCAAGGCAGTACAAGTGGCTGACTCCCGTAGAAATGCAATTACCCATGAGACAGTACCCTTCTCAGTAAGAATGGGGAACATCCAGGTTAAGCTTGCGGGACCCATCATGGCAGGTCTCAGCCACTATGTTATTGCTGGACTTGAATGGCTTTGTCACAACTGTCCCTACATTGACTGGGATACGTCTGTAATCACCCTCAATAGAAATGGGGTGATTTTCCAGATATATCTGTCAAAATGAATAAGTTGCTTCATGATACCGTGTTTTTTAGAATAACAGAAATGGGCTCATATGATTTCAAGGGGGAAACTAGACTTCAACCAATGTTCATTCAAAGTCATCTGCGCTGAACCATCTGCAGCCCCTCCCTTGACTACTCCACCTCCACCAGCACTTGCTGCTCTCCTCAAGGAATATAAGGACGTTTTCAGTGAAACACTGGACCAACTACCCCCTCCCCAAGAGATCCAGCATGCTGTACAACTACAAGGGTCACTACCCAAAGCAGTCCCCTCTATCTCTTGATGCCAAAGAGAGATGAGACCCTCCGCCAGCACCTTGTAGATGCACTTGATAAGGGCTTTATCTGCCACTTGTTTTGCCACACAGGGCCGCTGTCTTCTTTGTAGCAAATAAGGACGGGTCCCTTTGCTTAGTCACAGATTAATGTTCCCTAAATGAGGGGACTGTTAAGAATAAATACCCCTGCCATAATTGATCACCTGTTTGACACACTTGTGGGTGAAAAGGTCTTTAGCAAGATTGATCTCACCTCAGGGTACAACTAGGTCTGCATTGCACCAGGGGATGAGGCAAAAACTGCCTTCTGCACATGATATAGGTTGTTTGAGTGCCAGGTCATGAACTTTGGAATGACCAACACTCTTTCCACCTTTGCCATATTAATGAACAAAGCATTTGAGGAATTGATTGGGACGTGTGTTGTTGTGTACCTTGACAACATTATTGTCTTCAGTCAGGACCAAACCACCCACTATCACTATCTCTGTGCTGTCCTTGACGCCTTTTGGAAAAACCAGTTGAAGGCTAAACCCTCCAAGTGTGAATTCCTCAAGTCAGAGCTCTTGTTCCTTGGGCACACCATCTCTGCCAAAGGGATAAAGCCTGACCCCACTAAAATCAAGACAATCACAAGCATGACACCCCCACCAATGTGAGCCAGGTGTGTATATTCTTAGGCATGGTTGCCTACATGCGCAAGTTCATCCCCAATTGTGGAGAACTTATTGCACCTCTCACTGAGCTCCTGGACACTAAACAGCGCTTCCAATGTACCCCTGTCAGATATCAAACCTTTGAGACGTTGAAGCAAAGACTTACAACTGCACCTGTATTGCAATTCCCCAATCAGAACCGCCAATACAAACTCAATACTGACGTCTCTGACAGAGCCATAGGGGGCGTGTTACGGGTAAAAACTGATGAGGGTGTCTTCCTCCCCGTGGCATATGATTCCAGGAAACTTACTAACTCAGAACAACGCTACCCAATCCATGACAAAGAATTAGCAGCAATTGTGCACTGCTTTGAGAAATGGCACTGTTACTTGGAAGGGGCCACATTTCCACCCCGTGTCCTGACAGACCACAAGTTACTCCAATACTTCAACACACAGTCCCACTTGACACGCCGCCAGGCAGGCTGGGTTGAGTGTCTGTCCCCCTATCAGTTGTGCATCAAATATAAACCTGGTAAGGAACTTGTCAGGGCAGACATTCTCTCTAGGCTCTATGTAGCATCCATCACCGGGGACAATGGTTTAGACCTAGATTGGCCAATGCTTTATCTCCACCCTGAGGCAACTTGATAAGAAGGCCTTAATTTGGTAATCATCTCCAAGATGAAGGACAATGAAAGTCTTTCACCTTTAATGCTGGCAATGTCTGCTGCCGGGCAGAGATGGGGGAAAAGACGCCCTATATTCCCACCACACAGCGAGGGGACACCATCCTGCATTACCATCACACCTTGGGTCATATCAGAGAATGTATCCTCTTTGAAATAATGAAATTTAAGGTTTGGTGGCCGTGTATGCACCAAGACATCTTGGATCTCCTTGAGACGTGTGTGTTGTGTGAAAAGAACATGTCTAAACCTGCACCCCCAAGTCCGTTCTACCTATTAAGGCCATGGAACCCTTTGAGCAGTGGGCCCTTGACATTGTTGGGCCTCTCTCCAAAGACAGACTTGGGAAGAAGTACATTATCACAGTCATCAACTACTTCACCCGTTGGCCAGTAGCATGGGCGACCACTAATCACACTGCCATCACCATCACCCGCTTCATTGGCAAGAGAATTGTGGTCCGCTTTGGGTGACCCAAACACCTTATCACATATGGTGGCCCCAAACTTGTTGGGCATGTCATGAAGGTGTACTGCACCAGAAATGTCCTTCAACAAATAGTCACGACTCCCTACCACCCCCAAGCCAATGGACACGTAAAGCGGCTGAATGGTTCGCTGGTTCAACTGATTGCCAAGCTCTCACAAGAACACCCTAATACTGTGTGAACTGAACACTTGCCCACCGCCCTGCTCATCTTACGAGCAAGAGTCAACAGGGGCACCGGGTTCAGCCCAAGCGCCTTGGTCTTTGAAACTCCTGATAGCTTGACGGGGGTAGAACAAGGGAATTCACAATCCACAGTTCCCGGGAAACCCCCTTGTTAACTACCCCCTCCCTGGTCTAATGGTGTGCCAAGGCCCAAAATATTGAACACAAACAAATTAAGGAAGGAACAAAGCACCTCAAGGCAAGATATGTTGTAGGTGACCCTGTCTACACCCTAAACCCCAAGTCAGCCAAGTTAGAATCCAATCACTTGGGGCCCTTTAAATAGCCGCAGTTTATGACAACCACACTTACCAACTTGAAGATCCCAAGGAAATACCAAGAAGCTTCACCACAATTGCTTGTGCCCCTGTCATGCCATCCCCACACAAAGGTTGTTTGTGCAGACCTTCCCAGATCTTCCACAGACTCCAATCCTGGTGTCTGACAACAAGCAGGGGGAAAGGGGGTGTTGCAACCGAGTCTTCCTCCTTACCTGTTAATGTATCTTACAATACACAGGGGGTGCTTGAAGAGCCACCCTTGACATATCTAACGGCATGAAGTAATCAGGTGGCAGTATCAAACTACAGGCACTTTCTCCTAATTAGGAGCGTTGCCAATTTGACCTGCTGATCCCCACACATTTTATTCCTCGACTTCAAACCTTACATGGAACACACCACTATACCACCCCCTGTGGCCCGGTGGCTTCCCCCATATAGTATATTAATCACAGTATTCTATAATAAACAATACTTTACTCTATTCATTCCTGTCCTTTCTTTTGGACTGTTGTCTTCCCCAATTCAAATGCTGAATCCTCATTGGTTTAGTTGCAACACCATCAAGTTATTTACCTTGTTTGTATTGTACTTTAGATTGCAACCTATTGCATTTGGAATCATTGGATTGTAAAAGGATATCTTTTTATATAAACATGTACTATTTAGAAGTTCTGTGTTTCTTATTGAAGGGATCAGTAGAGCATAGCAGGTGCAGTTGAGTAAGCTTTGGGAGTTTCTCGGGTACTATCTGGCTATGCTGCCATAATTCCTCACTAAATTATTGATTGCACTATCGATTTGGCTGAAAGGTTTTTGAAGTTCTACAAAATTTGCTCATCTTAGTAGATCCACAACTGTTGGGAACTGCTAGTGATTAAAATTGTATGCTTAAATTCGCTTTTGTTTCAACTTATTTTGATTGTTTTAATTAAATTCTTTTTAAATTCAAAATATTGGATGGGAAATACAGTGGTTATTTTAGATTGTGCATCCGTAAAATTAAGCTAAATAAAATTATAGCTTATTTAAATCTAGTGCCATCAAATTATTTCTGTCGCTTTGATAGAACATCATGATACCTGGGAGGTAGCTCTAAATCATTAAGCTTAATATGAAGCCGGGTAATTTCAATGTCCTAATTTCCCAGATGAAGGCTCGACAGCAATAAGTGTATATTATCGGTGACAAGCTTTAAATCAGATCTATCTTGATGAAATTAGGTAAAGAGGGAGCCTTTAAAGCGAACAGTGCTCTGCATAAGAGTATTCTGTAGATACCAAGTGGTGAACCAGAGAGCAAAGTGTCGACTGATACCGAATCTTATTGGTCTAAAAATCCAGGGCGGTGAGGATGCCGTAGCCCATTGTGCAAATGACAGCGTATAGGACAAGGGAAGATGGCACCCCAACCTTTAAAAAGTCCTTGACAGACAGGTAACGGGTGCCAGTCTCATCCTCCATCATTATTGCATTCATGTTAGGAAACCCAGAGACAGGAAGTCCCATGGCCGACGAGCACATCAAAGCAGATCCCTAAATCGGTTAAGGAGCGAACCATAAAAGCTTACCATAACCAGAAGCCGAGAGTGGGGTTGAGGCAACGCTTCACCTATTTCAGCAACGATGGGGAGAATAATGACGGCCCCCACCGTGTGTGAGATGAACGTGGCAACGAAGAGAGTAAAGCCGCAGAATATAAACATGATATGGAAAAGTGAATATCCCCCAACAAAGTCCTTGACGCCATGCGAGATGATTGCAAGGAGGCCAGATGATTTGACTCCTGTTCCAAGCGCGATTCCGCCCATGGCGAGAATAATCACAGTCCACAGGAAGTTGTTGAAGTCATCCTTAGACAGAACCCCTGTGCCAAAGAATAATACGATCGGCACAATAGCCAAAACACCCATGTCACCAAAGTACATCTCCAGCTGATGAGAAAAGCACCACAGGACAATAGTAAATATTGACACTGCACATACATACATCTGCGTATACGAAAGATCCTCTGGAGTATATCTGATGTGGTTTGAAGTAAAGTTGCTCCGGGATGGCTTGTAAACCAGAAGCAAGATAAGCCAAACTAGAATGTTCCCAACTACACATACTGGGATCGATACGGCGAACCATTGGATCCAAGAGGGCTGTGGGTCCATATTGCTTAGGGCAATGATGTTCTGAGGTGAGCTGATGGGCGAGGCCATCCCTCCAATGTTTGATGCCAGAGCAATACCCATAATCAGGCTTCTGGCATAGGGGCTTTTGCTGGGCAAAGTGCGAAGGAGTGGCTGGATCAAGGAAAAACAAAGAACTGGGGCTGCGACGTTTGAGATCCACATGCTAGCGAAGGTTGCAACTGCCATGTTGGCTAATAGCACTCGGTTGGGTTCGTTGCCAGCATATGAGAGGACCATGGAGGCGAGCTTCTTTGCAATGTGATGTTTACTCAATGCACTAGCCAGCGAGAATCCTCCCAAAAGCAGCATAATGACCGGGGAAAACATCGAGGCAAACACTTGATGGGTAGCTTCAGGGGCATCAAGTCTGTGTTTGCCGTCTTCAGACTTGAGTACACCGAGAACAACCACAAGGAAAGGAACAATAAGTGCAGTCACGAACAAAGGAATAACTTCAGTGGCCCAGAGTAGAGACGCAAAAACAAGCAAAGCTAGACACCCTTTGGGCTCAGGGTCTTTAAAGGGAGCATATAAAAGCACCAAAATAAAAATAATCAAGCAAGCGCCAAAAGTCAAAACAGGCTTACGGAATGTTAGCAATTGGCCTGCAAGCTTTATGCTTGAAGCAGGAGCGTTACGATCTAACCCTCCAGCACGTGAATCAAAGGCAACGGGTTTCAACTCAACAGCATTTGCCTTTCTTTCTAAGCTAATCATATCCTTCCAAACTGTGTTGCGCTCCCAAACAAGGTGCTCTCGCAAGTGATCCTTCAATTCTTCAAAGGCTTCAACGTTGTCTATACCTCTTAGCTCGGCATATAGGTCTTGTGCTCTTTGAATTTGGACATTCAACTTATTTTTAGTAGATTCAAGATAGGGATACGATTTTTGAACGGTGAGCCCCAGGTATTGCTGGCTCAAAGAAGAGCCTGTCACTTTATCGTACTTTTTGAGGATTTTAGAAAACCCGGTATAGTTGAGTGTAACGTAGTTCTTTAGCTCGGAAAGCTGAACAAACATGTCGATCACAGCGGGAGACAGTCGACTCTTCTCTCTAGCTCCAAAGAAGGGATCTTCCTCGCCTCCAGTTCGAGAGTTTGTAGAATTTAGAGCCGAACCTCTATCTGACGAGCCTGGGAAGTCATGGCTTTCGGAGTACTCCTTTCTAGAGCTTGGAACAGTATACTCATCAAACGCGCTTTCCTCATCTCCCGAGTTTCTCCTGGGGCTATTGCCAACAAGCTTTGGATTATCGAGACATGCAAAGTTTGAGCCTGGGTATCTTCCAGTTCTCTGAGTTGTGTGCGCCGTATAGACATGCGCTTGGTGGAGGATCTTTTCAAGTTGAGAATAAAGCTCCACTTCCTTTTTGCAGTAGAAAGCAACTATCCTTTTGAGCTCTTCGGTGAGGGCAGGGAGGAAAAGCTCATTAGCTTTATTAGTGGCCCCCAACAAAGCAGAAACTTCATTATATTCGGAAGCTTCTCCTGCTGGACCACTGTGAGAGAAAAGATCCTTTTCAACTTGATGAGATGATCTTCTTTAGGGAAGAGTAACTAAACAATTAGCTTGATGGGTTTAAAAAAGTTACGCTATATAATATTGTTGCCATTCCGGAACAGCGTTGAACTGGACGGTATGGGAGAACTTCATGACCCTAGATTACTGAATTGTTCTAATTTTGAGCAGACACCCGTGCCACAAACCAGTATGTCTGATATATTGAAGTCAGTTGATGCTTGGCCTCGCTTCAATGCAGGTTAGCTCTGAAGAGGATCCCAGGGGAAGATTTCATGTTTTGATAATTCAGTTTTAAAATAAATGCCAAGTCGCCCAAGTGCTCATTTAATTAGCACCTTCGCTTTAGCCTATCAGCGACGTGTATTTAAAATAAATGGGAATGGATCATACTTTAGAGTGAGGCTTGGTTTTACTAATATCATCCATAAATGTTTCACTCTTGGAACCGCAATAGCTAATTAGACAGGGTGCGCCCCTAGTTGTAAAGAAATAGCAAAATTCGTCTACCCAGGGATGGATTTAAATCATCATTTCACTTTCCTTAGCTAAAACCAGTACATTGCTGAATTTGAAATATCCCCCCAGACCTGCATTTTTATCAACGCTCTGAAATGAGCTGGCGTATCCTAGCCTTTGAGGAATAGTTCCCTTTCAAGCTAAAGTTGCAGCTAGGGTTGTGATAGATTTGCTCCAATGGCTGCTTTACAATAGAGCAGCTACCCAGAGCAAATCTGGCCCCCATTCCAGCAAAATCGGGACCTGTCCATTTACTAGAATCGGGGCATTACTGTTGTCACTGGTCAAGGATCCATATCTTAATTTATGCGTCGATGGTTGGGAAGGTCACAGTTTTCCAAATCAAAATAAAACATTTCAAATAAAATTTTATATCTGAAACTGTGGCCTTCCCAACCCTAATCGATGGACAGAATGAGATTGATTGGCTGCTCTCCAATTTTTAAAGCGAGGATAAATATACATTTTCACCCTAAAGGATTGTTTAAAAAGCAAAGCTTAATTGTTAAATATTTCATTTATATTGATTCGTTGTTATAGTTGCCACAGCTCCTTGGTTTCACCCATGGATTTTCTACCAAATGCCAAGCAGATGGCCCTGAATTCCTGGGGGAGAAAGCCTTCTCCTACCAAATCCTCTCCAGAAAAATTGTATTCCTCTAACTTGGAGAATCCACAGTTCCTTAAAGATCTGATTTGGACACCTAAATCTAGATAGATACTGAAACCAGTGCAGATTTTGCCACTGCAACTTGCAGTGGCCTATTTTGTCATGGCAATAAAAATACAGGTTGACACCACCCTAGGGGTGTGGCAGACCACCTCTGGAAGCTCATCAGACCTTGTCTGGCTCAGCCAAAGCGACCTTTCTTTAATATTTAGTTATTAAGAAATATTTTTTATGAGTGGTGCCAAAATCTGAAAGCTAGCTGGAGGTGGTCCGGCATAACCCCAGGCCAGATTCTGGCTCTGGGCAGCCCAGCCAAAGTTAAATATTAAACAGTATGGGGTTATCACCTTGGCTAAACTGAACTGTACCTAATCCCATGCATTTCTTATCCGCTCCCCAGCACTATGGTTTCCATTAAATTGTTGGATCCCTATATCTTTTAAAATAAAGGGTTGAAACCATTTTTCACCGCTGTCAGAATACCAAGAGTACCGTGGGGCTCCAGTAGGTGAGAGAGGAGTCAAAGCAGGTACTGGCATGGCCCACCAGATGATGGGACCTAACTTTACCAGGTAGGAAAGGGCCTTTCCAGCCACAGCCCAAGGCCCGGCTGCTGGCAAGGCAAAGTCAATCAATCCTGTGAGCGCCAGGTAAAGCACCCCCAGGAATTGACTGTTCTGGCCAGTGGCGCCAGAGGTGGGTGGGGTGGAGATGGTTGGTTTGGGTGTCAGGGGTGGCTTCATGGGGACCAGGTAGGCAGCAGGATTGTTTTACTTCCCGTTGAAGATCAAAGGGTAGATGATGATTGCTTTGCCATCACAGACAATTTGATAGGGTGTAAGGTCTCATGGTCTGGGGGAGGTGGTTGTAAACTAAAGCTTTTAACCCAGTTATATTAATGTTAGTCAAATACAAAAATGTAGGTAGGGTTTGTAGTAACAACTGGACTAGGGCTCCTAGAAGCTTATAAGAGGTAAAATATGGACTGAGGCAGTTGATTAACCCTAAGAAAATAAAATAGAGTCCAGCCCTAATAACTGACAATTTGGTCAAAAAATCAATTTCTAAGTCTGGGAATTGCTCACCACTAGTGGGAGGATTAAAACTATCAATAATCAAACTGTGGATATTACTATACAAACTACCTAGCTGATGAAACAGAAAGTCAAAAGGAATCATAAGATCAAAGATAAAAACTTAACCTAAAATTGTAAAGAAAACACAAGCCACAAAACCTAACAAGTACCTTTTTGGGGTGCAATTCAAACAATCTCAACTTACTGTTAAGATTGGAAAACCAAGCCTTTTTATTTCACTTGGTTGTGAGGTGCAGAATTGAGGTGATAAGATTTAACCAAGATTGGTTATAAAAAATTGGTGGAAGAAAACAACCGCAGAAACACATGTTTCTTGTGGTTTAAACTTAAAAGGTTAACACCAAATGGTAAAGGAGATAGACCAGGGGAACAGTGGTTGCTTGGCAGAGTGTGAAAGCAAAAGAGAAAGCAGAAGAGCGGGTAAAACCTGGTCTGAAGGTGCTGGCGTAAGCAGCAAAAGCAAAAAGGTATTCTGACTTTGGACTTGAATAATTTTAACTAAACATATAGGTCTGCGGCTCAAAAATTGTCCAGGAGGACAAAGGTAAGCTTTGAACTTAAAAACTAACTGTAAAATAGGTAGAATTTTGCCGGTCAAAAGGGTAAGAGTAAGGGGATGTTTCTGAAAGAAAAATGAGCAAAATAACCCAAATACTTCAAAAATAATATTGGTGTCCAAAAGAGAAAAATACTAGCAGCTAAATAATAAAGGAGAATCCTGACATAGGGTTCCTTGGGTGCGTTTGGGCGGGTGTACCACTGCAAGTCTTCCAAGGTCCAGGGTTAATGGTCAGGATTTGAGGGGTCTCAGTGAAATACACAGGTCCAAATAGAGCGTTGGGCAGACAGTAGTAGTCAAAGGCTTTGGGTTTGTCAACTGAAGTCTGGTTATCTATCCCAGTGGATGGGTGCTGACGCTTGGGTGTATGCAGATGGAAGAGTATCAAAAATAGGTATGAAAGCAGATTGGTGAACCAAAGGTTCATAACAACTTTTTATTTGGTAAGGATGACAATACAGAACTTTTTCAGGTGCTTTTGGTTTATATACTTAATCACATGCAAGTGCCTCTGGGCATTCTTCTGGTGCTATCTGTGTGACAAGGCTTGACATCTCAGGTTCTGCTGTTTGATGGGCTGCTTCATGGTCATTTTTGGGGTTTTCAGGAACAGTTGTTTGGCTTTTTGGTGGTCCATCTTGGCCTGGCTGGCCATTGGTCCTAGTAGGTTTGGCTTCTAGGGTTATGAGGGGTTTCCAAATTTGATCACCTTTTTTGAGCTGGCTTGACAGGCTTTCCTGAGGCCAAGGAATTTGATTAAAAAAAGGGGTCCCCAATTGGAAACCCCAAATTACTTAATGGAGGGTGGACTTGAACTGGGTTTACTGGGCAGCTAAAAATAGCCTGCCCAGCCAAACCCATCAAGGCTTGGGCGTAGCTTTTGGAGCCCAGAATGGGCCCCGCAGCTACTGCCAGGGCAGGAATGGTTTCTGCACCTGGATTTGCTTCAAAATGCAAAAATCCAGGTGCGGGCAAATCTCCCCGCCCACTAGCCCCGCCTGGTGGCTAGGAGCAGGTTCAATTCCTGCCCGGGGCATCAAAATTGTTACTTTTGTAACAACCACTGTATTTTCAGCATTTATTCCACATATGACAACCATTTCCCTTCCAAGCCCCAATGCACAGAACAAACTTTCCCTGGGTTGGCCCAGCCTGGGGCCTTCCAGCCCCAAGGACCAGGTACCTGGCCGCCTGCACTTTTGGGTATCAAATCCTCTCAGTTTCAATCCAATAATTCTTCTACTGGCAGAGAATCCCCTGCAAGTTCTCCCTAAGCTGCCTCAGATGAGCCTCACAGCCACTGCCCCTATACAGAGGAGGAGCTCCTGGCTGTTGGCTTAAAACAATTATCCCTAAAAAGGCAGCCAATGAAGCCAGCACAAAAAACTGTGGACCACTCATCATTGAGGAGAATACCAGCTACTAGTTCACTCCCAAGAATATTGCTTGAGAATAGAATGATTGGTGTGGGGTTCCTGGTCACCAGTCCCCAAAGTGTGTCCTGGGTCATAGCCAGGGACCGGCTTGGACAAGTTGTCATTCTTCAACAGTGGTGAGTGGTTGGTTAGGAGCTTATATTTGGCCTGTATAAGAGCAAACTCTTCCAGTACCTTCCTAATTGCCAGGAAAGTGTCTCCACCATACACTTGTATTTCAGCAGGTGCTAGCCCTTCTGTAGGTTGATACCAATCCTGTAATAGTCTAGCAAACTCTCCCCTGATAAACTCCCTTCCTCTATATGTCATTTCAAGATGCCTAGTCACCTTTTCCCACTCCTCCTGGGCAGACTTACTAGAGGCAAATTTTCTGCAACCCAAGCAATAGGATTCTTTTTTCCCTGAGCTAGGGTAGAAGATGTGTGGTAATTTACTCATATAACTTATCCTTTTATCACGGAAAATTTGAGTAGGGGTTGTAACAGGCTTTTTATTCATGGTCAGAAGGAAGATCCCCTTAGAAACCTTCTGGTATATGGCCTTAGTATAGGGAACAATGAGGGTTTTGTGCCAGTACTTGGAGTTCTTTAACAATCTCTTGGACTCCTTGTACTTGGTCTTTGGCTTCTGCTCCTTGGTCTTGGGCTCCTGTGCTTTGGTCTTGGGCTTTTGCACCTGGGTCTTGGGCTCCTGTTCTTTGGTCTTGGGCTTCTTCACCTTGGTCTTTGGCTCCTTCTGTAGCTCTTATGGCCCTTTTAATCCACTTAATCCAGTCCCTTAAGAGTCTCAGATAGCTCCCCCCTTTTATAGCTCCTTGTTTCAGACCAAAAACCTCTCTTAGAACTCTGGTTTTCAAGAGCTTAAACTATCCTGTTTCTTTCCCTCTACAATATATTAGACTTCAAAACTTACTTCAGCCAATGAAAGCCCTGAATTTTCTGCTTCTGCTTCTCATTTTTTAGGCTCTAACTCTTAAGTTAAAGCCCTCAAAACACTGATCAAACAGACTTTGGCTTGCAGTCAATCATATGCCTTGATTCAACAGTTTTGCCGAAAAGGTTCCCCGGATGACTCGCTCTTGACCCTGGTTTAAACCCAAGGCTGTCTTGCTCTGGGTAAGCAACTGCTCTGTGTTTTGAACGGTTTTGCCGTGATTCCTGTCACGTTTCCCCGGCAAATCTTGAGTGCTTCCACATATGTTTTACTTGGCGAATTTTGACCTCTCAATTTTACAACGTTTCTCTGTGTTTCTCTGTGTTTTCCTTAACGTTTTGCAACTTTGAACCCGCTTGCTGCTCGTCCTCTTGTCTCTCCTAGTTGTTTTTGGCAAAATTTGCTATTTTGCCCTTACAGTTTCTCCGTCCTATTTCCAGCCTCTTTCTGGCTCCCTTCTCCTCACTTCTTCCTTTAATAAATTTACAGTTTCAACACACTGTAGATCATTTTTCCTCCTCTTTCTTTTTAATTATTTGATGTTTAATCCTTTTTTAATCATAATCAGGCAGTATATTATTATTTAACTGCTTCTTTTTATATATTTCCCTCTCAAAAGACACTAAAATCAGTTCTTCCAGCCTCTGTATCCAGTTTGGCTAGTTCCTTCAGGCTATCTCCTGGTTCTGCACTCACATCCTCTTAGCTCTTTATTCCTGCAACACAAACTTTTGGTCCTTTGGCCAACAGCTTATCCTCAACCAGTCCCTCAACAAATCATTACTAGGAACCTCCTTAGTTCCCTCTGCACAATGAACCATATTGGTTTCCACAATTCAATATGAATTAACAGTCCTTCAACTAGCCTTCTCTGTAATCAAACAGTCCCTCTCACTAGTGTTCTCTGTTAATTACGTGAACAACCTTGGTTCTTTATCTCAGTCCCTGTTACCAGAACTTGTAGACCCAGGCATGAGTCTACATTGAACTGGCGTTTGACTGGGCCCTCGCAAGTGGCACTCCACTTAGGCCATTTAATCATAGATCAATGTTTATGTGTTGTCTTTACTTGCCCAGGTGATTAAGTCTGGGCTTTCAGCCGCAGAGTAATCAGCTGTACTTCCCAGAGGCCTGATCATACCAAGTTCTGCAGCTTGCTTCCCCAAGCAAACCGCCTTGGTGACACCTCTGAGCAAATCTATGCCCTCCAATGCTCACTTTAGGTTCCCCCAAAGCTCTCATAGGGGCATAAACAAGGACTTTCAGGATTCTCCTTTCTATTTTTGCTGCTAGGTTTTTTTTACTTGGACTCCATTACTTTATTTTGAGGAATTGGGTTATTATTGGCTCATTTCTTTCAGAAAATTCCTTATTTTATTCTTCCTTGATTGGCAACATTCTTTCTATTCCTTACAATTAGTATTGAGTTTGAAACTTACCTTGTTTCTGTTCTGGCCGGGTTTTGAACCTCGTATCTATGTTATTAGTAATAATAATTCAATCCAAAAACTGAATACCTTTTTTCTCGCTTTCCCGCTTACGCCAGCATCCTCAGACTAGGTTTTTCCCGCTCTTCTGATTTTTGCTCTTGCTCTAAACCTCCTGCCAAGCACCAATGCTCTTCCGTTGTCTCCTTTACGCCGGGCTCTAACCTTTTAAGTTTAAACCACAGGAAACATGTGTTTCTGCGGTTGTTTTCTTCCACCAATTTTTATAGCCAATTTTGGTTAAAGTTTCTCACCTTAATTCTGCACCTCAATACCAAGTAATAAAAGGCTTGGTTTTCCAATCTCAACAGTAAGTTGAGATTATTTGACTTGCATCTCAAAAAAGGTACTTGTTAGGTTTTGTGGCTTGTGTTTTCTTTTTTTAACTTAGTTAACTTATTTCTTTTCCTTCTTCATTATTATGATTCCTTTTGACTTTCTATTTCACCAGTTAGGTAGTTTCTATAATAATACACACAATCTGATTATTAATAGTTTTAACCCTCCAACTAGTGGTGAGCAATTCCCTGACTTAGAAATTGACTTTTTGACCAAATCCTCAGTCATTAAGACTGGGTTCTATTTTATTTTCTTAGGATTAATCAACCGCCTCAGTCCTTATTTTACATCTTATAAGCTTCTAGGAGCCCTAGTCTAGTTGTTACTACAAACTTTACCTACCTTTTTATATTTGACCAACATAAATATCAACAGTATTAAAGCTTTAGTCTATAACCACCTTCCCCAAACTATGAGACCTTACATTATCTCAACTTCTCATGGCAATATGCCAGAATTAAACTTTTCTTTCTCAACCATACTTTTGTTTGTTTTAGCAGTCACTTTATTTTGCACACTAGCTTTGTCCTTCCTTTTATACCTTATCTCATTTTTATTCTTTAAAAATAAATCCCCTGTTGATAAGGATAATACAGAGAACATTTCCACCTCCTATAGTCAGACTATTATACTCAATAACATTTCCAAGTTTAAACAATTATCTAATTCTTTGGATAGCACCCTCAATTTATTAGCTTTCACACAAGCCCACTTCCTTGCATACCCTTTTGAGTTCAACTCAGACTCTCAAAAGGTTATCTACCTTGCTAAGCAGCTAGAGGGCCCCATATGTAGTTGGTTCTGTGAGTCATCCGTCCGAGATCCATCTATCCTTAAAAGCTACGACCGCTTTGTATCCAAATTACTTGCACATGCCGCCAAAGAAGGAACCAAGGAAGAGTCCGCCACCACTCCAAACACACATTTTTCCAGCTGCACACAAGGAACAGGGTCCTTAGCTGACTACAACAAGCATTTCCAAGAGATACAATCCCGATTAAAGGCCACTCACGCTGAAGCTTGTGACTTTTACATGCTTGGGTTGAACTCTGACCTTAAGGCCTTCCTTATACATCATGACCTTCCTTAAGAGTTGGAACCTCTCATCAAGACAGTATCCAAATGGGAAAAAAAGTTCTGAACCATTTCTAAGCCATCCCAACCTCAACCAGTCTTGTCCACCAACCAGCCTACCACACGCCCAACGACCAACCCGCGCCCCTTTTCTTCCGTAAACCCAACCAATACCTCACCAGTCTTGGCCTACAAACCAAAGGAGGGCGGTGGATACCGTTTGACTGCCGCCAAAGCTCTCTGCAGACAATTGAATAAAATGTGCTTGTACTGTGGCCAGGGTGACCACTTGGTGGCTAACTGCCCAGATCCTTGACGTATTCCCCGTTCTAACCCAGAAACTGAACTCACTTTGGAGAGAACAACAACAGATCCCACAGGCCCTTCCAATCAGACACAGCTTAATAACCTTCAGACCCCTGGGAAGTCTTCTCTGCCCTTTGTCCAAATTGTGATTCATGGTCCTGACTCCAGCGTTGAAACCTTTGCCTTGTTGGATACAGGTGCCGATGTGAATTACATAGATTCCAGACTAGCCAAGGCCTTGAAGTTCCTACCCAGTTCAAAGATAGATGCTTGTGGTCCCAACAATCTGCCTGTAACGGCCTTTGAGATAAAGCCTCCCATTCTGTTCCGCCTGGGGAAATCTGCCTTTCACTCACAGTTTGTCAGTTCCAAGTCACTAAACTTCCCTGTTTATCTTGGCATGAACTGGTGTGAAGAAGTTGGCCTCACCGTCAGGTGTCAAGAACGTAAAGTTGATTTCCATACCTATGACATTCCCCGCTCTCTAAACCTCTTAAGAAAACAGCAGCTCCCCATTAGTTTTTGGAACTTTAAGATGCTAAATTCCTGCACCATCCTACCTCCTGCAGAGGCAGCTCTGGCCGGCAATGATATTCTCCTCTGCATAAGTGACTATGAGGAGGTATTCAGCAACAAGCAGTGCCGCAATCTGCCTCCTCACAGACCTTACAACATCCAGATCAACTTAACCAAGGGAGCAAACCCGCCCTGGGGTAGGATCATTCTGCTGCCTGATGCCAATAATAAGATGCTCTTGGAATATATCAACAATGAACTTAGCAAAGGCTTCATCACTTGCTCCACGTCACCCTGCTCTTTGCCCATCTTCTTTGTTGCCAAATCCAATGGCTCCAAACGACCCTTATCAATTATTGAGCCCTGAATGCTGTCACAATCAAAGATTGTTGTCCCATCCCTTCTGCCGAAGCCCTCACTGACTACCTCTCGGGTAGTCAGGTCTTTTCCAAAGTTGACCTTTGTGCAGCTTTCAATCAAATCCGTGTCGCCAAAGGACATGAATGGAAGACTGCATTTTGCACCCCTTTTGGTCTCTACAAGTACAAAGTTATGCCCTTCAGCCTGTGCAACGCACCCTCAACGTTCCAAGCTCTTATGAACAAAGTTCTTCTCCAATTCCTAAACGAGTTTGTGGTAGTTTATCTTGACAACATCCTGATATACTCCAAGAACTATTCCAACCACGTTGATCACCTGAGAAAGGTCATGGCCAGGCTTCAAGAATATCATCTGTACTGCAAGCTCTCAAAGTGTTGCTTCTTCCAGACAAGTGTTGAATTCCTTGGATATATTGTCACTAAGGAAGGATTTGCTATTGCTCCGAGCAAACTTGATGCTACTCTCTTGTGGCCCGTACCTAAAAATTGCAAGGAACTCTGTGGGTTCCTTGGTCTTGCCAACTACTGTCGCAAGTTTGTCCCCAGCTTCAGCAGCATTGTCCTTCTGCTCACAAATCTGACCCCCACCAAGGTTGAGTTCAAATGGTCTGCTGAAGCACAGGATTCCTTTGAGTGGATCTGCCACCTGTTTGCCACTCCTCCGGTCCTGCTCATGTCTGATAGCAATAAACCCTTCTTCTTGGAGACCAACGCCAGCAACTATGCTGTTGGTGCTGTTCTTCTTCAGCATGGGGGGATGGTATGCTCCATCCTGTAGCTTACTACATCCAGAAGCATCTGCCTGCTGAGAAGAACTATCCTGTCCACGACAAGGAACTGCTTGCAATTATCAAGTCTCTCAAGCATTGGCGCTGTTACCTCAAAGGAACCTCAGACCCTGTTAGCATCTTCACGGACCATAAAAACTTACTGTTCTTCACCCAAGCCCACCGCATATCACAACATCATGCTCAATGGGTGATCAAGCTCACCAACTTCTTGTTCACCATCACTTACAAGAAAGGATCCCTCAATGTTCTCCCTGACCTACTTTCTTGACATCCCATAACAGCCGACTCTGACCCTGAATATGAATGTCTCAACACCAAGGCAGTTCTCCCTGAATCCGTCTTCATTAACCAGATCTCTGCAACTCTTTTCAACTTCCCAGATACCTATTCTATCCAGAAGGCTCAGTCAGAGGACCCTAATTTCAGCAAGATCATTCAAGACCTGCTATCCAAAGCAATACCTCCTTCAGAATATTCACTTGAAAACAACCTGCTCCTTTTCCACAAACTGGTTATGGTACCCAATAGAAACTTGCAGTTGCAAATCACATATGTATTCCACAACTTTCTCCCTGTCGGACACTTAGGTTATAAGAGAGCATTGGCCCTTATAAAGTCACACTACTGGTGGTCACAGATGGCAAATACCATCAAGTAATATGTTGCTAGCTGCTTAGTATGACTCATAAACAAGAATTGCACTTCCAAGCCATCTGGTCTACTCTGTCCCCAACCAATCCCTGAAGGTCCTTGGCAAAGCCTCTCCATGGACTACATTATCCAGCTACCCTTGTCTGTAGGCTACAACGCCATCTTAGTAGTGGTCAACCACTTCTCTAAGGAAGCCTCTTTCTGCACATGCTACACAACTGTCACTGCCAAGCAAACCGCCAAGCTATTTGTCAAGCATATCTTCCCTCATCATGGAGTCCCTTGTGACATAGTCTCTGACCGTGGCCCCCAGTTCACCTCTGCATTCTGGCGAGATCTCATGGCCTCCCTTGGAGTAGACTCCCTCTACAGCACTGCATATCACCCACAAACCGATGGACAAATGGAAAGAGAAAATCAGACTTTGGAACAATATCTCTGCTGTTTCATCAACAAGAAGCAGGACAATTGGTCCAACCTCCTTCCTATTGCCCAATACTCCTATAACTCAGCTTACCACAGATCAATTGGCATGACTCTGTTTCAGGCAAACCTTGGTTACACGCCTTCTTTTCTTCCTGACCTACAGAGCTACTTTCATTCACAGTCAGCTGCCAAGCTTGCTACTGAAATTAAGGAAACACAGACCCAACTTGTTGCACACCTCCATTCTGCCATCTTAGACTACAAGAAGCACTATGACAAGAAAAGAATTCCTGGCAATGAGATCCAGCTCAACAACTCAGTACTCCTCTCAACCAAGAATCTCCCATTTATTGTTACATCCCGCAAACTTTGCCCCCGCTTCATTGGACCCTTCCAAGTTGTAGAGAAGATTGGAACCGCTGCCTTCAGATTATCCCTCCCCAAGCACTTCCGCATCCACAACGTTTTCCATCACTCACTCCTCCTGAAGTTAAAGCAACCTCCTCCCAACCACCAATCAAAGGTCCCTCCTCCTCTTCAGATCCAAGGCTCTGAGGAATACGAGGTACAGGAGATCATAGCCTATTGCACCCTTCAATCTGGCACAGAATACCTCATCCTATGGAAGGGATATGAACTTGAGGACTCTACATGGGAACCTGAGGAGAACCTCAACCACTGTCAACAGTTGCTCAAAGCCTATCAGGATCTTCAGACTAGCAGCTAAGGGGGGTACTGTCAGGATTCTCCTTTCTATTTTTGCTGCTAGGTTTTTTTACTTGGACTCCATTACTTTATTTTGAGGAATTGGGTTATTATTGGCTCATTTCTTTCAGAAAATTCCTTATTTTATTCTTCCTTGATTGGCAACATTCTTTCTATTCCTTACGGTTAGTATTGAGTTTGAAACTTACCTTGTTTCTGTTCTGGCTGGGTTTTGAACCTCGGATCTATGTTGTTAGTAATAATAATTCAATCCGAAAACTGAATACCTTTTTTCTCGCTTTCCTGCTTACGCCAGCATCCTCGGACTAGGTTTTTCCTGCTCTTCTGATTTTTGCTCTTGCTCTAAACCTCCTGCCAAGCACCAATGCTCTTCCGTTGTCTCCTTTACGCTGGGCTCTAACTTTTTAAGTTTAAACCACAGGAAACATGTGTTTCTGCGGTTGTTTTCTTCCACCAATTTTTTATAGCCAATTTTGGTTAAAGTTTCTCACCTCAATTCTGCACCTCAATACCAAGTAATAAAAGGCTTGGTTTTCCAATCTCAACAGTAAGTTGAGATTATTTGACTTGCATCTCAAAAAAGGTACTTGTTAGGTTTTGTGGCTTGTGTTTTCTTTTTTTAACTTAGTTAACTTATTTCTTTTCCTTCTTCATTATTATGATTCCTTTTGACTTTCTATTTCACCAGTTAGGTAGTTTCTATAATAATACACACAATCTGATTATTGATAGTTTTAACCCTCCAACTAGTGGTGAGCAATTCCCTGACTTAGAAATTGACTTTTTGACCAAATCCTCAGTCATTAAGACTGGGTTCTATTTTATTTTCTTAGGATTAATCAACCGCCTCAGTCCTTATTTTACATCTTATAAGCTTCTAAGAGCCCTAGTCTAGTTGTTACTACAAACTTTATCTACCTTTTTATATTTGACCAACATAAATATCAACAGTATTAAAGCTTTAGTCTATAACCACCTTCCCCAAACTATGAGACCTTACAAGGACATCCTACCAGTCTTTTAGGTAGGATGCTTGGTCACAGACCTCCTGTAAGCGTATTAGGGTATGTAGAGCCCTCAGAGCTCTTCCCCTTCCTGGAAGCCCACGTTACCTGCCAGGGGTTCAAAACCTTCTCCCCCCAGACAGACAAAGTTCCCTGCTTGCTATCTCAGTCTTCACCCTTCCGCAGCCACAGTTCCCTGCTGGGTGAAGAACTATAGCCCAAAGCAGCCAATATCTTCTGCTGGGTGAAGGCAACATCTGCCTCTGGTAGTCCTTTGTTGCCTATCAGCCAGGCCTTACTTGTCCTAGTAGTCCTATGTTACCTACTAGGCTCACCTTACTTACCCTAGTAGTCCTATGTTACCTACTAGGATCATCCTACTTACCCCTAGTAGCCCTAAGTTACCTACTAGCTTACAGCGTCATCAGCTAACCACACATTGTCACTCTTCAGAATATTGTCTTTATTTGAAGCCAAATGTACCCTCACCTGCAAAACAACATACATGTGGATCACCACAATTGGGCTACTATTCTACTTGAACCTGCCAATGAAAGTATGACCTACTTCAGTACCATTTTCCTGCCCATGAACCTAGCCTGGAGCCCTGAAAACTTCTCTAAAAACTTCCCTACCAGCATCCTAACATCTGCTTTATGGGCTATTGCATCTTCCTGAGTAAGTATTTCTAGGGGCCTGTATAGATTCTTGAAGGTTCTGAACTCTTCTACAAAAAATCTTTTCCTTGAGGGTAAATAAGAGTTCTCTTGGCAACCTAGTCCACTCATCACCCAGGGTTTGGCTTCTAGAGAACCTTCTTGTTATGAATGACATTTTAATACTTGTATTAAAAACCCAAGAGTTGAATCCCAGTTCTCTGAAGGCGGATTGAGCCCCCCAGGATGGCCCAGGACCCGCTGACCTGTTAAGTCACAGACTCAAATAGTTAAATTACCCCACGACCCACCGGCTTAATAATGAGGATTTCCTGAATGGTTGCCATATTGCTGCTGAACTGGTGCCACTGAAGGACCATAACTACACAGGAGACGTGGCCTGCCTAAAAGAGGTTAGAAAAAGACCTACTACCATCCCTGCTAACAAGTACCAGCTGTTGCCAGTCTCTAGTCCAGAAAGAGTATTGCAATTGGCCAGCTCAGGTGACATGGTGAACAACAGCGGCAAAACAAAGTGTTGCCACCTCTTTTCTCCAGAGCCAGCCCAACCAGGACCCGCCAAACCGTTTCCACTGAGGGCTCAGACCTACAAAGAAGTTGTGGCTTGGACAAGACCCACTACTAGCCCTGCCAATAAGCACCAACTGCCGCCAGTCCCCAGTCCATAAAGGGGAATGCAATTAGCCAGCTCAGGTGACATGGTAAACCACAGCAACAAAACTAAGCATTGCCAATTCTGTTTACCAGAACAAACCCAACCAGGACCTGCTACTCTCAAGACCCTAAGCCAAGATCCATGCCCTGCCAGCAAACTGCCCATGGACCTGAAGCCTGCAAAAAGAAAAGAAGCAAAATCACATGGTATAAGAACACTGGCAGTGTGGTGATGTCCACATCATCATTTTCAATAATAAAGTTTATGAACCTTTGGTTTGAATGAATTCTACCTATCTAGTCTTAGTGATCTTCCACCTTAACTCTGGCCAAGTAGATAATCAGGAGACCACCCTCTCCAAAGACCAACCTGCCTCAGGCACTATACTGTCCTCCTGGAGCCCCCTTTGGACCTGTGCACTTTACTGAATACCTGCCCAACCCGGCCTACTCAGAGTACGACTTGGAAACCATCCTTATTGCTGATCCCTTGGCAAGGACTTGAGAAACCAAATACATAGGAAAAAAGGAAAGAGGATGGAGATGCTGCCCTTGTTGTTCAAAGACAAGTACAATTATCTGCCAGAATGCTTTTTCCCCACAACTCTGCCCTTAACCCCAAGACCAGACCACCCAACAGAACCCTTCACAGCTGCTGAAACCACACCCACTCAAATGTTTAGAGTACTCTACATTACTTTGATAGGATTGGTGGATTCCATGGTCCCTAACTCTGCACCCTGGTCCCTACTCAAGCAATCTGTATCTTACATTATCAAGTTAGCACCCATTCTATGGTAGGCTTTACTCGCTGGCTTGGCTGCATCCTGTCCTGAGCTGCCTACTGCCTCCACCTATACCTGGCTTCCTGACACTTCTGAACTGCTGCTCATACTGTTTTTCTTGCTCAATATTGTAATAAAAGATTATGGGGAAGAATATCTGCTCTTAGTACTGCAAAAATGGGTAGGCATATTACAAGTCTGTATCAAAAGGAGGAATATCCCCTTAGAAACCTTCTGAAATTCAACCATCTGCAGAATTTTGAGGGGCAACTACTGCTTTGCCAAACACCAGATCCTGCTTCTGTGATAATGGGGGAGAAGATTAGTAAGAAATAGAACCTTGCTCTCCACCATAAATATAACCGTGGTTTCAGAACAACCCCAAAGTTTGTTGCTAACAATGCTAAGGGGACCACAGGGGAGGAATCAACTGAACCCCTAAAGCAACAGGTAAACCCTAATGTCCAAAGTTACTAACAAACTTTGAACTTTATTAGGTTAGAGAATAATGAAGCAATATATTTTACAGCTTTTGGATTCATTTAAAGTAAGGGGACAGGTTGGAGTGAGAGGTTGTGCGTCCCAAACAAATCAACCAATAAAATTAGGGTATGCATGCAATTCTTGAGGCAGGGAAGTTTGAAAAAGTTTTGAATGGACAAACCTGAAAGAGAAAACCAACCCAACTAAGATATAATCTTATTTTGGATGTAAATTACTGTAAAGTCACTCCCCCCTTTAGCATTGGATAGGGCAATCTTCCCGCAACACAAAAAAGCTTCTCCAAAGCCACCCAAGCCCCTTAATTCTCTTGAGGATTTAGCCCATACAATTGATGAGATATTTGTGTTGGCATACCCTTCCCAGGTGGAAAAAACTGATGTTTTGAACTCTTTTCCTACTTGGGAGGAATCTCTGATCAATTTTGATTATTTTTTGGCTTGGGCTTGCCTGCATTTAAAATTGATTAAGTCTAAACAACCAGGTCGCGCTTTGATTAAATCAATAAAATCCATTCCAACTGAAATAATGGCATCCAGAAGTGTCCTCTAGGCACTAGACAATCATAGGTTGGGTCAGAAATTGGAGAGAAACCATCCAAACTCCCTGAAACTACTGGCAAAATTCTATCCCATCCAATCAAATGACTGGTTGAGGTCACCTGACCCTGCAAATTCAAATGGTTTCCCTTAAAGAAAAACAGGGGATGTTTGGTCCCCTGCTTGCTCATTCTATCAATTAAAAAGTTTTACAAACTTTCCTAACTTAAATATTATTGTTTATGGATCCTCCAGAAGTTCTCAACAATCCCTGGCTCTGTTAGTATTAGTTTTGCTTTTAATCACCTCCTCTGCCTTCCCTTGGTTTACGGTGTTATCTTTGAAGTCAGCAGCGTCAACTTTAGTGTTGATCTATACACTTACCCTGTTGTCCTCAAAGCTCTTGTTCAAACTTCAAAATTAGTATTCAAAACTCTTTATTTACCTACTTTAAGTTCAAAATTGTTTTTTGTTTGCTTTGGTCTACTCTTTTGCTTTGCCCACACCTACTTGACGTTCTTATCTGTTTCCAAGTTTTAAAATACTTAGTTGTTGTCCCTGGTTTTCATGCTTAAAATTTAATCATTCATTGCAGTCTAGCTGTTAGTTACTTAGTGATAGAAATCAAAGTTTGATAGTTCTTTTCTTTCTCTTAACTTTGAACCATTCTGGTCCCCCTGGTGAAGTTTGTGACCTTTACCCTAGCACCAGTTCTGGTGATGATATGGACTACTTCTCCAGACCTTTGGAGCTGTATCTCTTACTCATTCCACCATGTAGGGAGCAATCCCACCCAATTTGTGTGGATGTTGGAGACCATTCCCAGGCGCGCTCAAGAAATTCTTGCCACTAGCAAAAGTGTTGTTTGAAGCCTCACCTGTGATGACCTTGAGCTTTCTGCCCTCAAGCCAATTCCTACTACACCTCTGGTCCCGGCCTCCCTGTGCCTCCCCCCTTTCACAGACCTGGTGGTTCTGGTCCAAGAAGAAGGGATGGGCTTCCAAGAGCACGCCCCCAAGCATGCCACCTGGCTTCTTAGTGGAATGCTCTTGATGGGCTTGGATTCCTACTTTCACTGTCTTTCTGCTGTGTACTCTCTGTGGACGCCACTTTGAGCGAACATACCAGTTTTCCACTGGATGGTGTCCTGGTGGATTCTTCCCCCAGGATGGGAGCCAAACTTAGTTAGTTTAGCCCCCTCTCTCACAATTACACTGCTCCTAGCCACTCTTGTGCATGGCTCTTTGACCAGGGATATCTCTTGGGTGAGTTAGGTGGGAGCATTTTTCAAGAGCTTTGTAAAGTATCAGTGTGAGGAATTTTCTTGGATTTTTTTGTTTAATCCTATGAGAATATCCAGGCGCATTTTAGTAAAATCCCCAAGCATTTGGTGGGGATTGAAATGGAGGACTAAGGGGGAAGCATAACTTTACAATTACCCTATCTAAGATAATTGACACTATAGTTACTGCTGATAGACCCTGGACTTGGGTGTAACCCTTCCTCTTCTATATTTTAATGTTAGAATTGATCCTCTGCTAGTCTCTACCTGCCTGATCCATCTAAACTTCTGATGGGCCAGTCACCCAAGGATGGTTATCTGACAATTTAAAGTATATCATGCGGAAAGATTACAACAATTTTAATCATGATTGCAGAGCTTGCTTTCTAGAGATTATTATTTATTATACATCCAAGAGTTCCTTGAGTGTTAATTGGTGTAATAATGAATCATTGTGTTGTAACATATTTGATCACTCTCTCTTGGAAAAAAATTTCCCTAAGAAAAAATCAATTGTTGAGTAAAAAGTGATACTCACACCATATCCAGGCATTATACCAAGACCAGCCATTCAAGTCCCAGGGGGAAAATATTAACACAATAACATGACTATCATGATCTACATAGTCACTATTTGGCTTATCATCAAACTATATAAGATTTTATTATTTTATATTATTCAACAATGTCATTATTCTTTTCTCTAATTTCCCCTTTTACATCATACTATATACTTCCTGGAAGTATATAATCAACAGTGGTAGCAGAAAAAGGGTATTAACCCCCTAATTACCTAAGGAAAGACTTCTCCAAAGAGAATAATCTAATAAATAGCACACCCTATTAATTAGATAATCTACATGAAAGAGAAAGATGTTTTTATGGGATACATCACCTTCAACAATGTTTCTGTATACCTCAAAATATTTGATTTTCTTGCTCAAAGAGGAACCTTGACCTAAACTATCCGGCAAGAAGTGGCCAAGTAACCATCTATATTTTCTGTGCCTCTGCTCTTCATAAATTAGCTTTTTTGCTGGCCTACAACAGGAAAAAACTGCCCTCTGAATCTGGAACACTCAAAATAAATTCACACAAGTTGGCTATTTTAAATACTCTGGGCAATTGAAATACCACTCATTTTTACATGGATTACTGCCAAACTTGTAGATTGATACAGTAGTTTTAAAAGCTATGGCAACAACCAAAATACCTCAGATTTAAACAGAATGATTTCAGATTTAAACAAAATCCAACTCTTAGGTTAAAATATACACTCTGTTAACAGGGTTTATTGGTGTCAATGGGCAAAATGAGTCAACACAGCAACAAAGGGCTCACACGCAAAGCAAAACCATTAAAAATACAATCCAAATTCATTGATTCACAAAAAAATGATGTGAGTTGACTTTTGGTGTGCATATGTTTACTATGTGAATTGGTGACAAAATACACCCAAGCAAGGTGTGTCAAAACTCAAACCAAAAACAAAACACAATAGCAACTCACTATGTAAACAAAATCACTCACACAATGTGTGCAATGGATTGTAATTGTGAATGATACCAAGGTATCTAAAATAAGACACAAGATCTGAAACATAAATTTTAAAAATATTGTGTTGGGTGCTTAATTTGGCGTAAAATCTGGGGAAGTGGGTGGAAATTATTTTGGGTATTCTAAAATGGGCGTTGTAAAACCAAAAACAACTAATTAAGAAATAAAAAATCTATAATTGGGATATTGGGTAGGAAAAACTCTAATTAAATATCCATACTCAGATAAAAGCAAAAAATAAAATTAGGGAGTAACTTAATTGAAATTCATTTAATAATTTATTAAATTTTAAAATGGAAGGAACACAACAACAGAGTACCAATACACCTGTTGTGCTCTGCAGTTGCGGTTGCCCCCGCGGGTCAAAGAATAGAGTTAGTGCAACCCAAGTGCCTACTCAAGGAGGAGACAGGAGAGGAGAGTTCCATAGTGAAGCTGCACTGACACAGCCGGTTCAAGGAGCACAAGCTGCTAGGGTGTGGAGCATAAACCCTTGGGTCCCAAAGCTGACCCAGAAGCCCATCAACGTCACCACTACAAAGAAAGTTAGAAACAAGGAGGTAGAACTTACTTTGTATGTGTTTGACGTTGTGTACCAGCAAGAGTTGGTCCCGTCAGCCATGCTGGAGAAGGTGAAGCCTGTACTTGATACTAGCTACAAGCCCTATATCAGTGATGGCAATCAGGAGGATGACAAGGAGCCCAAGTTCTATCAAACTGATGAGGGACAGCTGGTGTTAAAAAAGGTTGCAGCCTTCTATACCAAGGTACATATGCCCTTTGTTGTGCCTAATGCCAACAAGTCAAACCCCACTGCTAAAAAGCCCTCCCAGAAGCGCATCACCAACATCAAACGCATCATCCTGCTTAAGCTAATGCGGGAATTGGGTGATTACAAGGCAGCCGCAGCCCTTGTTGGAGTGGATCCCAAGTACGCCAGCAAGACCTTCCAAAAATTCATTGATACTGGTTGTATCCTTGCCGCGGAGAAATCCTTGCGTGTTTCTACCATGCTCACCAAGGAGCACAAATGGACAATCTGCCAGTGGATAACCCGGGATTGCCATCTTGAACTGGCAAATATACAGGCCATGGTCAAATCTACTTTTGGGATTGAGGCCACAATTTCCTTTTACTATCATCTGGTGAAGGGAATGCAATTTTGTTGGAAAAAGCTCAGGGTATCCCCCTACAACAGAAACAGCCCAGCCAACATTGACGTCCAGAAAAACTACGCAGAGGCCTACACTGCCCTCAAAGCCAAGGGGACGGTCAAATTTTATTATATTGATAAATTAGCATTTGCCTTGTCAATGCACAATGGGTATGGCTATGTCCCCAAAGGCTCCAATGACAGGATGGCTTGGCGTGCTGCAGTCCGTGCCACAGCCTACTTGATGGTGGCTCTCCTTGGTCCAAAGGGGGCTGAGCTCTACCAAATGATATTGGGTTTGTGTAACAGCAGGACCTTTCTATCATTTCTCTGATTGGTCCAGGAGCACCTGAGGCGCACAAGCCTGGGCTTCACCAATGTCATTGTGTTGGACAACATTGGTCTCCATAAAGTGGCTGACATTCTTGAAGAATTTCCATCAATTGACACCAGCATTGCTGCAGGCCCCTAGCAATTGGCCATGGCAAATTTCCGCCTTCTCTTCCTCCCAGCCTATTCACCCTTCCTAAATCCCATTGAGGAAGTCTTTGGGTGGCTCAAGCAAGTTGTCAAGCAAGGAACCCCAACTGGGACCAAGGACCTCTTTAATTTGCTGCAGGCCGGGATCCACACCCTCCCAACTGAGACTGTGGCAAAATTCTATGGCCACACTGATTTGTTCATCTCTGCATGCCTAGCCAAAAAACCAATCAATTAAAGGCTTAGTGTGTCCAATTTTTTATTTTCTCTTATTTACTATTCAAGATTTATTAATTATCATTTTATATTTAGATGTTTCCACACCCGCAATCACATTCAGAAGATCCATCAATAGATGTAAGTAATTTATTTATTTTATTATATATTATTTTATTATGCCATCTGAGGTAATCCCAAACACTTGATACTGGATTATGCAAATAGATACATACCACTTTGTCAAATAAATATAAAATAGACTTATAAAAATTAAACATAAATGTACAGGTTGGAATTTATTTTATTAACATATTCTTTTATGCTTTTAGGAAACCTGTTTCCGCAATATGTTTTGCAAAACTGGTTTGCTGAAATAAGAATTAGAAAATTTTATTATAATAAAAATAATATGAATTGTAATGATTTTTATTAGAAGAGAGAATTTATTGCAAACACCTGTAGTGGGTTCTTTGGTATGTACCCACCCCGCAATGGAGGTGGTGCACAACCTCCACCACCACACTGTGGATGGTGGATACTCCCTTATTAAAAAACTCCCTCCTGCTGGTGAAGGGGAGTAGGGTAAGGTGCAAACTGAGGAGCAGCTTTTTGGGCGGGGCTGCAAACCTGTAAATCCCAGCCAGGACCAGGGCATCTTGCATCACGTGGTCCATCAAGTCATATCCAGGGGGGACCTTCTTCACGCCAAGTGCAAGCCAGGCCTTGTTGATTCCCAGAAGGACCCTGTCTAGATCTTCTATGCTGGCGCTCATCCCAAAGAAGAAAAGATACCTGAGGTAAACCACCAAGTGAAGCCTTTGCCCAGAAAAGGCTTCTGTGAACTCACACAATTTATTATAGACCACACTGATCTTCTTATTGTGCCTGGTCTTTGCAAAGGTAAGATTCATTGCCATGGGGAGCCCTGTCTCATCTGCACTCCAGGCTAGCCCAAAGTCTGCAAGGAGGATCTTAGTTTTCTTGACAGCTGTTGTGTCTGCAACAGCCAATTTGCCCACTGCGCGCCCAAAGTTGTCCAGAAGGTAGATAGGGTATGCTCCAACAGGAAGCAGAAGCAAGCAGCCGCATGAGCCTGGCCCATCTCCAGTAAATTCTTGAATGGGAGCGTTGCCAGGACGTCCCAAACAAGCTCAATGGAGTTTACACAGTAAACTCCACTGAGGTTAACTGGGTCCAGGTGGACCAGTTGGGCATCCTTTTAGGCAGTAACTGCCCACTTGGATGCCTCCTCTCCATGCGTCAGCCCAGCCAATACCTCCATGGACATAGGAAAGGACCTGTAGATGCGGTCCTCTAGCTCCCGCACAACAGGGGGGGACAGATACAATTGCTTGGCCACATGAGTGGCATAATTTGCATAAAAAGTGGCCAGGACAAAGGGGACCAGGACTTGGCGGAGTTTGCTGTCTACATTTTCTAAGAAAAAAGGTAAGTATTTTGAAAATTTATTAATTTTGTTTTTTAGGCTACCTTCTTGTGTTTCTTCCTTGCCCACAGCCTTGGCTGGCTTGTCCATTCTTGGCGCAATCAATTGCACTGGCAATTCAGTATCCTCTGCCCTGGCACGCTTGGCAGGTTTGAGATGTTCATACATCTCCAGGTTGTCAACCCAAACAGATGGCGCAGAAAGATTATACGCCTTGAACTGGAGGCCCTCAACTACTGTCTTCTGGATGTTGAGAAGACGCTCAATGGTCTTTGAGAGTTTTTTGAGTTCTCTTATTTGATTTTTTTACTAATCTTTCCATATGTTTTATAGTTTTTGCCCCAATAAATTATGTATTATTTTGATACTGTTGCCTCTTTGTTTATTCCTTTTTGTTTTCCCATCTACTACATTATCCCATCTTTTTACCCATTTTATATATGTTTTACACTCATCTCAATATGTGTTGTTTGCTTTGTGTTGGCATTGTTTCCTTGATTACCATATTATTTTTGGCGCTTGACATAGCCCCTTGTGAAAATATTAACAACAATTTGGTGATCAGCTAAACTTGAATTAGAAAATTATAGTGTTAACTGTTTTTAGATAAAGTTGTTACTGATCCAAATTCAAAAACTTAATGATAAACTTTAAGCCAATCAGGAGCCAAGTGATAAAGTGATTGTTGTGACATAAAGGACAATTCAATAATTCTTTGGTGCATGTGCGCTAATTAATATGATTGGCTGGATGTTTTGCCATTGTACGCCATTGCTGCTGTGGCATACAATGGCAAAACATCCAGCCAATCATATTAATTAGCGCACATGCACCAAAGAATTATTAAATGACTCTTTATGTCACAACAATCACTTTATCACTTGGCTCCTGATTGGCTTAAAGTTTATCATTAAGGTTTTGTTTTGGGATCAGTAACAACTTTATCTAAAAAAATTAACACTATAATTTTCTAATTCAAGTTTAGCTGATCACCAAATTTCTGTTAATATTTTCACAAGGGGCTATGTTTAAGTGCTAAAAATAACCGTGTTCTGGATCTAGATACACGACATAGTAAATATATGATTTTATAGAAATAAGCTGAACATAAAGAATAAAACCAACTATAAACAAAGAGAACATGAACAATTAAAATTCAAAAAAAGATAATATAAATAGAAAATGTTTGGTGATAGGGGCTTATTGGGGCAGAGGAGAGTGATGCCTAGTAGGCAGAATGGCGCAGGAAGGAAGACGTAGAGGCAGTGCTGGCCTGGGGGGTCTGGGATTGGGTGGGTTGGACTTGCGGGTTAGGGGTGTTGGTGGCAGAGGGTGGAGGCAGGAGGATTTTGTGTGATGGCTGCCATATAACGCTTGTTGTATTCCTCATCCGGCATTGGCTGGATGGGCTGGTAGGTGGCAGTGGCCCGAGGTGGAAGGCGCTTATCCTTACGTGATTGGTTGCCCATGTTCACATGGAAAACCATTTGCGCAAAAAAGTCAGCCACCATCTGGCAGCCAAAGAGAAAATTGTGGTCAAGGACCCCAAGATAAAGGTTGTTGAAAGCCTGAGGGCAGAGCTCCCGTAATGTGGATCCCATGTTGAAGAAGACAACATCAGCCAGATGGATGTCTGCATAGCCAGCGGGGTAGACTGAAGCCTGGTGCCCACATCCCTGGATGGCCTTGAGGGCGGTGGAGCTACCCTCCATCTGGTGGCTCAAGAAAACCTGGTACTTGGAATTTGAGCCATCCCAGGAGTCAAGTGATCCACTAAGGATGTGGCTGTATGAGTAGCCATCAATGAAATCTGGGTTTGTCTGATAGTAGACAAAACCCTTGGCCAAAACATCCAGAAATGCACCATTGAACGTCCCCTTCTTGACCTTCTTCCTTCTATTCTTGGCAGTGGCTTTTCCTTGCTTGCCAAAATCATCAAAAGCTATTGATAGCTTGTAATAGGAGATGAACATGAAATCATCAGTTAGACTAGTCAGGCATAGGACCAGGGTTGATTTGATGGCGGTGTCATACGGGGAATCCTCAGCGCCATCCCATTGGTTGCCGGCAAAATAGGTAAGAACCTGTATGGACGCCACCTTCCCATACATCCAGAGCTGCACCATGCACTCAGAAACCCATATGTTATGGTGCGCAAGTTGCTTCTAGACCTGGGTTGATGGAAGCTTGGGATCCCGCTGGAGGAGGTCAAGCATGATTGGGTATGCCTCAGATATTTGTGACTCAGGGGCCTTCTTGGGCTTCTTGGCTGTCCCAATCAGATTTCCCTTATTCATCAGGTTGTTGGATTTCTGCATGACAGTAGCTTGAGTAAATTGCAACTGGGTGGCAATCTGTTCCCAGGACAGACCCTGGAGATTCAGTGCCACAATTTCCTGAAGGATTTGTGCAGTGATGATTTGTTGCTTGGGGCGCTGGGCCAGAGGAGCTGAAGCCTGATTGGCTGTAGGGGGGCAGGTTGGCTGGTGGAGGAAGTTGTTCCAAATCAAGGTTGTCATCCTGATTGGTTGATTGGTGGGCATCTTGTGCAGGGGTGGGTACAGGAACAGGGGCAGAGCTAGACACTAAGTGACTACTGAACAAGTCAAAGCCATAGGGGTCGGTGGTCAGGTACAGGTCAGCTTCCTTGTTACCTGCCTCAAAGGCTTGGGTGTAAACAGGTGCCTCCACGTTCTGAGCCTTGTCTTCATTGAAGCTGGCTTGGCTGCTGCTGACTTGGCTTCTTGTGCCGTTGAAGATGTTGCTGTTGAAAACCATATTGAAAAAAACCTAGGATAAAATCACTAAAAGTAGAAATTTTAAAATTTAATGATTTATTTTTATTGTAATCTTGAGTTCATATTTGGAAGGTTCTTAAAACCATTCCATACAAATCTGGAGCCATGAAAATGAATAAAATGCCTCTGTTTCTAAATTGGATAGCTGTTGATTGGCTGTTAAACTGTTATATTTCTATTTTAGGCTGCTCATACTACACACCTTGTGTGAGTTCATTTTGTTTTGTGCTTGTGTAATCTTGCTTCTAGATTGCTCAAGTTTTGTTTCATTTTAGTTCTTCTGTTGGTGCCCCATGAATCCTGATTGAATTATAATATACTCCAGAACAGCATCCATCCATTTCACTTGTTGTGTCAGTTCATTTTTTTGTGGTTTGAACTACACTGCTTGATGTTTGATATAATTTTGTATAATGGGCTAGTAAAATTTTGTTTTTTGTTTGTCAGTTCATTTATTAACTGAAATTTTATAAATTAATTGAATCCTGAATCTTGCACAACTTGGATTTTGTTTAAATCTGAAATCATTTTGTTTAAATATGAGGTATTTTTGGTTGTCACCATAGCTTTTAAATCTACTGTATTTTGAAGCCAGCCTAAAACTCAGAATTGGTCCTCAAATTTTTCAAGAAGTCCTTAATTAACAAGTTTTCACCCAAATACACTAAAAAAATGCTTGCTCAGGGGCTTCAGAAAATTTAAATAGCTTGGATCATTGATGAGAACATTGTCATCTACAAAAAATCCAATACAGAGCACCCATCCATATGAACTTTGACAATTTTTCTACCTGTGTCAACTTATATGATGAGTTTTATTTTTATATCATAAGACACTTTAAGCTGAAAAACTGTACTGACCTTCAAGAAACTTTCTTAAAAGTAAAACATGCCAACATAAAGCAGACATCTTACACCAGACAGCTAAGTGCAAGGATAGTACAACACCCAGAAATAAAACTTTCCTTAATAAGCAGTCCCATGTATTATCAGTTTCAATCTCAGAGGAGAAACCCAAAATTTTCAAGCTAACAACATTCTGAGCCACAAAAAAACCCCTGATACAAAAAAAAAGCAGATGAGTGCTTAGACAAGCCACTCTTCTTTACATGATCAGACTCATACACAGAACAGAAAATGGATTCAATCACCATGGTCCAAGTACCCTCCAAAAATCTCATACTGTTTTCCACTAAGACCAGAAATAAAATGCTCAATTATCCCTTTTTCTTTTGATGTTACCATAGCAAAGCTTTATTTAATACTGAAGCAGAAAGTTCTTTATTGAAAACAGTATTATCAATCTTTTGGAATAAACTACCTTCAGGAGCTATATAAGACATTTCATATGGCAGACAACATAAATGTAGCAACACAGTAGTTTTATATCCTGTAAATATAAACAAAATCAGTTCTCTTGATTCAAAATCATCTCATCTGAGAAAAAAATCAACTCTACTTTAAAAAATAAGAAAGAATCCAAATCTATTGTAATTTAATATAAATTCCCTGATTTTAAATTTTATTTTAAGCTGAGTTGATCTCTTTCTCAGCTGTGAGGATTTTACTTTAAGTTGACTTGATTTTTTATCTCAAAAGGCTATAAAGCTACTATAACTAAAGAAGAAAATCTGTTCTAGGAACAAAAAGAAGACATTTAGACTACTTTAAGTGGACCAGTTATACATATATGTCACTACCTGCTTAGTTCTATTGTATTGCACAGCATAATAGCAGTATTTATATTGACTAATCACTTATCAAATGCACAATTTTCCAATCAATTATTAGTGGAAGACATGATGTTACATGTAAGATATGAATATCACAGTTACAATCTTTGTACAATAGTTATGTGAGTTCTAGAAATACCCCTGTAATCACTCCTTAAATCTTGATGTGACTCATGGCTTTAACACTATTATTACCTTTAAGAAAAGCCACAATAAAGCCATCAGATTCTCAAATTGATTTATTTATGCATGTACAGGTGCTTCATTGATTTATTTTTGGTGTCTAGTGTAGTCTTTTACTCATTTTAACTATTTGCTGAAGCCTTTAAAATTACACCTCCCCCTTGGGTCTCCACTTCAATCCTCACCAAATGCTTGGGGGTCTCTTCCAAATCATTCCTGGATATTTATCCAAATATTTACTTAAAAGATCCCAAGAAAATTCCTAACCCTTTACTTGAAGAGTTATTTCAGAGATTCTCCTACCTAACCCACCCAAGAGATACCCCTGGTCAAAGAGCCATGTGCAAAAGTGGCTGGGAGAAGTGTAATGTGCATCCAAAATAAGCTCCTCAATTTTAGTTGAGTCAGTTTTCCTTTTGATTTTATTCATTCAAGTTTGTTCAAATTTTCCTGCCTTATAAAATGCACTCATATTCCCTCATATCATTGGTTAATTTGTTTGGGACACCAACCTCTCACTCCAAACCTGTTCCCTTCTTTAAATGATTGCAAGAGTTGTAAAAGACTCTGCTTAATTATTCTCTAATCTAATAAAGCTCAAAATCTTTTAGTAAATTTGACTTTTTGGTTTACCTGTTACTTTAGGGTGTTCATTTGATTCCTCCCCCTTTTGGCCTCCCAGGAATTGTTGGTGGCAAACTTTTTGGTTTTTTTTAAAATCATATTTTTTTATGGTGGAGAGAAAGGTTTTATTTCTTACTAATATACTCCCCATTATCACAGAAGCAGGATATGGTGTTCTCCAAAGCAGTAGTTGGCCCCCAAAAGTCTGAAAACAGTTGAATTCTAGAAGGTTTCTAAGGGGATCTTCCTCCTGTTAATAAAGAATTGTACTGTGCCTAATCAGTTTTGCAGTGTTAAGAGCAGGGATTCTTCCCCAGAATCTTCTATCCCAATATTGGGAGGGGGGAGTATAGGCAACAGTTAGGAAGGTTCTCTAGAAGCCAATCCCCTGGTGATGAGTGGACTAGGTTGCCAAGAGACAATTCTTTACCACCAGGGAAAAGATTTCTTTGTAGAAGAGTTTGGAACCTTCAAGAATTTATACAGCCCCCCAGAAGGACTTACCTAGGAAGATGTAATGGTCTATGGAGCAGATGTTAGGATGCTGGCAGGGAAGGTTTTAGAGGAGTTTGCAGGGCTCCAGGCGGCAACAGCACTCATGTCAACACTAAAAATGTTGACAGTGGCCATGCCAACGCTTTGTCAACATGGCCACTGTCAACCCAAAACCTAAATCTCCTATGTTTTTTGCTAGTTGTGCTAGCTTGATTCTTTTTTTAAAGCATTTAGGGGTGCAAACCCAGGAAACACGGCAAAATTGTGGCCATTTTGACACAATTTAATATTAAGCTTAATAAAAAACTCAATTTAACCAGATTTTTTCTTTGCATTTACTAATAAAAACTAGTTTATTTTTATTTGTTTTCATGACGTAAAAGTGTCAATGTTGGCACTTTTTAAGCATAACTTATTTTTAATAACAAAACAAGAACATCTACAACAAAGAAATTAAGTGCACATTTAAAAATATTTTTTTATTTAATTAATATATAGAAAAAGACATTGCACATACAGTAGATTATTAAAATGACCATGTTATAAATATATATGTGGCACTTATTCCGGCTTTAATATCATAAATGGATTGGTGGCTAACAATAATCTAATAATTTAAGCGCAAGTTACTATGTAATTTACTATAGAATTTATTATTGAAAATAATGTTGACACTCAGAAATGTTGTCTATTTGCTTTTGATCATCCCCCAGGGTGGAGTTAAGCAAATTAGAGTGGCGTGATTAAGCCTAGATTAATATGTCACCACATATAAAGAATGTTGTAAGTGATGTTGTCAACACTTTACCCTTTTCAATACTTGAATACAACTTCTTAACAACTTCACATATATGCAATGGTAAAATATTATATTAACACTACCCAAATATTATTTTTAATAAAAGAATAAAGAACTTTGATACTTTTTTCACTTATTTTCATATTTTTTTAATTTTACTATTTGAACAAAAACACACAGAAAATGGCTAATATTTTCTAGCCCCGTAAATTTAATTAAGCGTACTATAAAAAACATAGTAAATTTTCAAAAAAATGTTGACAGTGACAATGTTGTCAAATATAATGTCTACAATTTTTCTAATTGACAGTGAGAATTCAGCTTTTTTTACTAATTGTCACTCATAATGTTGACGCTTTTCATTTCTCACATATAAAACTTTATGTTTTACATAATAAAAACATCTGATTTTTGATATATTGTATTTTTAAATTTCTCTTTCATATTTTTTAATTTTTTAAATAAAATCTATTTATAAAGCTAATACTTTCACATAATTATCTTAACTTTTAACTTGTTATTTATAACTTTAATAAAATAAAAACTATACAAGTATTTTTTACCTTTTAAATGCCAAGAAAAGCCATATAAAGTTTCCTTTTTATATATTATGCTTTTTAAGTTGTTTTTTTTGTTTTTAAAATACATTGCTTAATTTTAAACCCTTTTACTTATTATTTTAGGACAAAAACACCTCTAAGCAGCCCAAAGGAACCAAATGACCCTATAAGCCAACCAAATCTATCAAGAAGAAGCCTGTCTTGCCAAAGAAGGCCACCCTAAGCCCTCCCCTGAGCCCTCTCCTGATAAGAGCCCCACTCACTCCACTGGGGGAGGGGGAATCTGATGGCTCCCTTACAGACCACAGTTTTTACAACTTGACTTCAGATGAGGAGCCAACCAAGAAGAAGCGCTCAGCCCAAAAGTCTCCACCCAAGGATAAGTCTCCTGCACATGAGGAGCACCACGACAAGCCCCCTTCTGCTTCCCCATCACCACCAAACTCCCCCTTCCAGTTCATCAGGGGATGATTCAAAGCCCCATCCCAATTACTTCCCTGACTTCTGCAATGCTCCTGCTGGCCCTTGGGACCCTCTTTTGGCCCATAACATCTACAATATCAACAGGAAGTTTAAGGTTCCTTATTCTCTACCAAGTTTTTCCCCATCATGGGTGTCAAAGATGGGCCAGCCATGATGGCCAACGGCTACATCTCCTCATGCAATAATGTCAACCGGGGCTTCAAGAGCCGGCATTACAACTGCAAGGACCGCTCCTTCCCAGTGCAGCTCAATACTGAGCACTGGGACTTGGTACAGACCATCAAGGGTGAACACACTTGTGTGATGCCCAACACAACCGTTGACTGACTTCTCAAATGGTATCTGGTGCATGTCATACCCACCTCAAAGGACCTTTCCCCAACCCAGCTGGCTGTGCTTGCATGCAAGTACCTCTCCCCCACTAACCTCAAGAGGGTACCAGCGCACAATCAGTTGGTGAAATTTGTTAGCAATAGGCGCCAAGCCCTCAACCCCCTGGCCAAGAGTGCCACCACAATCAAAGAACTGGTCCTTACTTATGCCCTCAAGAAGACAGAGGATGGTGAGATGTTCCTGCTCCATGACAATGGGCAGGAAGTGGAGGATAGGATTATAGCCTACGCCACAACCCAAAAACTGGAGCAGCTGAACACTGCTACCACCTGGCTGTGTGACAGCACATTTATAACCTGCCTAACCATCTTCAAGCAGCTTTGGGTCCTGTATGGGCAGTTTAATGACCAGGTTATCCCTCTTGTGTTCTTCCTCCTGCCTGGTGCCAAGACAGAAGTCTATACTAGAGCATTTAAAATTGTCCAGGATGCTTTGAGCTCCTTTCCCACCAACCAGCTCCCCCTCCCACCCATGCCACCAGAGCAAATCCTTCCTCCGCTGAGAAGGACAAGTTGACCCTGGCTGCTGAGCAGCTAGCTCATGCGCGCTCACTTGGTCCAAAGGTTATCATAATGGACTTTGAGCAGGCTCAGTTCAGAGCCTTTGGGGCCACCTTCAATGGAGAAGCCTAGGGCTGCTTCTTCCATTTTAGGCAGGCCCTTGTCAATAATCTCAAGAGCAAGAAGGACCTTTTCAAGAAGTATCTCAATGATGGTAAAGGGAAGTATTGCTTTGCCATGACCCAGTTTGCTGCCTTGGCTTTTGTGCGCCCAGAGCATACTGGGCTTGGCTTTGAGGCCCTCCTGGAGGATGCTTATATCAAGAAGAACTTCACCATCTTCAAAGGCTACCTGGATTACTTTGAGTGCCAATGGGTGGGCAAGAAGGTGACTGCCCAGAGAGGTAAGAGCGGGGCCACTGCCCCTTGGAACTGTCAAAGCGCCTGCCTCAAGGGGGAGATGAATACCACATCCAGCCTGGAAGTGTGGCACAAGCACTTGAAGACCAAGTTTGGGTCCAGCCCCAAATACAACAAGTTCTTTGCCAAGCTACAGGAGGAGCAGGCCAGAAGTGTCTCCAAGTTTTGCAACCTAGCCAACCAGGTGGCCCCAAAGAAAAAGAAGAGTAAAGATCAGGAGTACCAGGAGGCAGTGCAAAAGGTGGTGAAGAAGAAGTATAAGGTGGCAGAAATCAAAAAATACCTTGAAGATGTTACAACTGCTCTTGCTGGTGGCTTTATTTAGCCAAATAAACTTTGCTTTGCTTTGCCTGGATTGATTTTACTTTTGTTTTTTTAATTTTTTAATTTTTTTGGATAGTACTAATTTTTTAGGTATAAATGGTAAGTTTCAGATACAGTTTCAATGTGGTTTTGTAAGAAATATATTATATTTTGTAATTTATCTTTAAGGCATGAGATTTTTTCAGTTGTGCTTATATAAGGTATAATAAATTCAAATTAGAATTTTCTTATATTTTGTAGTTATTATGATATATACAATATCTTTATTTTTGGTTGATTGGAATTTTAATTTTTACGGGAATAAAAAATAATTTTATAATAAAAAGTATAATTTACATAGTAAATTAAAAAATAGTTGCTTATATCTCCTTATTCTTATTACTTATGATAATTGTCAGGATTTCTGGATATTGACTAATTAACGGATTCAACAAAATAACGCAGGCCAGCAGTTAATCACTCCTAATAATAGATTCAACAAAATAATGCGGGCCAGCAGTTAATTACTCTTAATAATGGTTTCAACAGATTAATGCAGGCTGCAGGTTGGTGGAATTAATGAATTCAAATAATCAAATCATATCCTGGCAATTGCAAAATCCCTATTCCTAATTAATAGTGAAACATGCAGATATTGTGCTATTAATTAGTCCACCTCAACAACCACCTCAAACATGCTTCCCATATATAATTACTATTCTAAACTTTAATTACATTCTAGAACAAGGGCCATCATAAGGGCCATCATCTGAAACACTTCTAGAAGAGCCTAAAATAGATTGGGCCATCATCTGAAACACTTTTAGAAGAGCCCAAAATAGACTGGGTTGTCAAGCCAAACACTCTAAGATAAAAAGCTGTGAGCCTATTGTATTAGAGCAGCTCTGATTAAGTGAAGAATCATCTCCGTCAACTAGTAGCCAGTTAGGCTAGCTAGCCACTTGGAATGTGGTCCAGGTTCACAGCTACTCCGCTCAGATTGAGGGATAGTTGCACAGCTTCAGAAAGGATACTGAGCTGTGGAAGTTGTCAAGCAAACTTCCATCACAAACTGCACACACTCAAGGTTGGGCCAGAGCTAACTCAGATAAATGTGGGCAGCCAGGCCAGCCTAAATATCAGTCTTCTAATAAAGAGTTGATATTTTAAATCCTTTCCCTAGTTCAATTCTAATTAAGTGGAGAGCAAAAGATCATACTGTCACCATACAGTATTAAACCTTATAGTAAAATATAGAGAGAACAACTTATGAACCTTTATCCAGAAGTAGGAAGAACCTTCCCAAATTCTTTGAGCCTTGGGCCCTGTCAGACTTGCTACTTCTGATGACAATAAAATATTCCGGGCCAAAGTTTACGCCAAAGTCACAGGTTCTCTGTACTTTCCTAATGCTAGAAGACTTAGGATATCATTTGGCTGATGATAAAATACCATGGTCTGCAATTTTCTGACAATATTTTTTATTGCATTTTTGAACTCTCTGGGATTTTTTAGTATAATAATATATTTTAAAATATTTTTTATATTAAAAATGTTCAAGGTAAAGTGTTTTGTTAATTAAAAAAGTGTCAACATCCAGGAGACAACATTATGTAAAACTGGGTTGTCACTTTACTATAGTGTCAACATTAAAAGTGTCAACATGGCCACTGTCAACATTTTTTGTGTTGACATGGGCGCTGTTGCCCTCCAGGCTAGTTTTAGTGTTTTGGTAGAAATACAGATGAAAGAAATTACACACCCTCACTGCACTCAGAATTGTTGCTGTAAAGCTGCTAAACCCTTAGAAAATCTAGAAAATTTAAATATTTTCATAAAAATGGGTTAAAGCTGTAGTTGCCCAGATATCTCTTCAAATTCTTGATCTAACTCTTCTCTCACCAATTAACTACAATAAATTAGTCACATGTTATTTGTTGCCAAAAGAGTATAGCGCTCAACCCGCTGGCCATCAAATTTTTGTGAATTATGACATCATCAGTTCAAATACTACCCTTGAACCATTGACTAAAGAAAATATTTTTGCCAACCAATCAGAAGCTGTAATCTACCCATCCTCTCTAGCTCAAATTCCCTTAAAACTTCTCCAAATCCCCCACTAGAAACTTGTTTCCTGATACTTTACTCACACTGGAAATTAAATGGAGTTCCTAAAAAAATTCTTGAACACTTGGGCCTCTTTGTGAGAGAGAGGGGCTAAACTAAATAAGTTTGGCTCCCATCCTGGCAAGATATACCACCAGAATGCCGCCCAGTGGAGTACTGGGAGGGCCACTTGGAGAGGAGACCAAAGAGAGAACACAGGAGACAGCTGGGGGAAGTATGCATTCAAACCCATCAACGCCAACCCAGCAAGCAGCCAGGGTGTGCGTGTGGGAGGATGAGACAACTTCACAGGTGCTTGAGGGGGTACCAAGTCACTCCCCTCCAAACTGGAAAGGGCAGGCATTGGAATCTCCTCCAATGCAGAAGCAGACACTGTGTGGTCAATAGCATGGAAGTCCAGGTCATTGCATGTTAAACTCTTGATGATTGTCTCCCCTGAAAGGAGAATTGCACCAGGAAGATGCAGGAGGCTAGAGGGGTTATCCCCTGCAAGGTAAACAGAAGAAGAGAGACGGGACCATAAATTGGGAGATGCTGTCCAGAGGAGTAGCACAAAGGGAGCCAGAGAGAAAACCATAGATTTTAAGACTGGGAGCAACATTTTTGAAAACTCCAGGAGATTTGGAGTCCAAAGAGGCACTTTTCAGGTTTAATTTGAGTAAAATTTATTGCTACCAGAGTGGTTGCAGGCAAATACTTAAAACAACTAATCAGAGGAGTTTTCAGAGCCTTGGGGATAATCTTGGATGGTTTAAACAAATGTAAAAGTGAAGACAGATTTGAAACCAGAAGATTAACAAAAAACTCAAGATAAAAGCAAGTTTTATATGAAATTTTAAATTGAAAAACAGGTTTGAATATGGTTTTCAAAAGGTAATAGCAGAAAACACAACAACTAAGTGTTAACTCTACTCTATAGGGTTCAAAAGCAACCGCTGGGTTTGAAAAAGACCGCTTAATAGTAAGTTTCACACGGATAATTACTAACACTTGGTTCTGAATTTCAAAGGAGGACTCCAAAAAGAGTCCAGAAGTTAAAGCCTAAGGGTTTTACTTTGGGTAAAAAAATTTTAAAGTTTTATTATGGTGAAAAATTGACAAGCAGGGGACTCAAAGTCCCCTGGCATTGTTAAAAGGGGGTGGCATTGCTAGGGAAAAGATCACATGACCCCAAGGGGTTCATCTGGTTGGCTAGGAGAGAAATTTTGCTGGCCATGGCCAGAGGTGCTGGAGGATTCCAGTTTAATTTCTGCGCCCCCACCTGATTGGCTGGGGAGCAATCCAGGCATTTCAGATTCATTCAACTTACTAGACATTGATGTGGTGTCTCTTGATTGGGTGTTTCTGATTGTTTTCAGAAGTGGGTGAAACCATGCCAAAATATAATCTAAATTGATCAGTTTTTCTTCCCAGGGCAGAGCAGCCAAAGCCAGGAAATCTACAGGATAGGCCAGGACAAATCTTTCATCCACACTGTTCACCAAATCCCCCAAGGAGTTGAGCGGCTTGGCTGTTACTTTTAGGCCTTTCTTGGTGCAACAGGAAAAACAGTTTGATCCAAAGCCAAATGTGGCAGTGAATTTACACTCTTGGCCCCTCTGTTTAATAATTTTGCTACTGCAGCTGTTCAGATGGCTGCAGATCCATTGATTATACCCTGACCAGCCCTTTATATTTTCTCTACTTCAAACTATTATTCTGATTTTCCCTTTAGAATGATCTTCATTTCTTTGGTTCTAACTTATATCTACTTTTAAACAACTAGAGGTTCTTGAATGCTTGCGCCCTGCTCCCAATTTGACCTGTTGCTCCTCAAACAGCTGAAAATTTTCTTATTGTATTCACATTGTTTCTCTTTGAATAGTGCTGCCTGCCACTTGACCATAACATTCAAGGTGCTGAAAGAAGAACACTTTCACTTGAAGAATGGTATCTCAACCCAGCTGGTCCCTGTCTTTGATCCTGGGCACCCTATGTCCATCTTTCAGGAGCAGGATTGCCATAATTCCCTATGTGCTTACCTTAAGGAGACCCTTAAAAAGGGGCTTATTAGGCCCTCACAATCCCCTTTTGGTACAGCTTTATTTTTATAGCCAAAAAGATGGATTCCTACAGCTAGCCATCAACTATTGGGCTCTAAACAAAGTCATTACCAAGAACTGGTACCCCTTACAACTAGTTGATGTTTTAATTGATGCCCTGGGGGCGTCACAGTATCCTTTAAAATAGAGCTTGCTGAGGGTTACAACCAGATATGCATCAAAGAGAGAGGCATCTCTAAAATATTCTTTTGCACCAAGTAAGGCTCAAGTTGATGTGTTCCCTTCAACTTTGGCATGGCTGATGTGCTGTTCAGATTTGTGGCCTTCATGAGCAAAGCCTTTGCTGAGCACATTGGGGAAAACAACTTGGTCTACTTGGACAATTTAAGGTTGTACAGTCCCAAAAGAGTGCAGCATCATAAAGACCCGGAGGCTGCAGTTGCAACCCTGGCCCAACACAAGCCCCTTATCAAGCCATCCAGGGGCCAGTCCTTTGATGGAAAACTTGCCCCCTTGGGTCACACTGGATCCAAAGATGACATTAAGCCTGGCACCCAGAAAGGGCAGGCCATTTTTAAGATACTGGCTCCCAAGAGAAGGAGCAAGCTGAAGACCTTCCTTGGAACAGTTGCCTATATTTGATAATTCATACCCAGTTGTGGTGCCCTTACTGCCCCTATCAGCAACCTTGGGTGCCAAGCCTAAATCTGTATGGGCTTCACAGCAAGACCTATGTTTTTGGTAACTTATAGAGGAGCTTTTTCCAGCACCCATACTACAGTATCCTAGGCATAATGGGGGCTATGCAATGGAGACTGACACCTCTGATACCTCCTAGGTGGGGGTTTGCGTATCAGGGCAGAATCAGGTGAGCGCCTACCTGTTGCCTATGGATTGTGAAAGCTGACTGGAGAGAGTTTCATTGTTTCACCCATAAAAGGGTCCAACTGCAACGGTGCACAGCTGTGTCAAGCTGGGATGCTACCCTGGACCCCAGAAAGGGTCCACAGCACTTACCAACCATAAGTTTCCCATATACTCCAGGCCCAGATTGATCCCTAACATGGACAGGCACAATAAACGAGTTTCATGAAAAGGTTTGGAATGAAAGTAAAGTGCAGTCAGGCCCAGAACTTGTTATAGCTAACTTTCAAGAACCCACCCTGCAGGGAATAGTTGCCCAACATGGTGGATTAGTGCAGAAGGGTTTAATCCAGTGATCATAGAGCCAATTTTCACAAAAATCATACTCAAGTGTAATTTTCAGGCACCCACCCACTAGGAAGTATCTTACTAGGTAGTGAATGATGGCATAAGGATTTAATCCAGTTATCAGGGATCCTACAGGCAAGGACACCATTCCAAGATGAAATAATTCTCCAAATAAACAATACCTGCCTAACAGCGGGGTGAAACATCCTAAGAAGAAGTACACACCCAAGTAACAAAGGAGGAAGGCAGAAGCCAAAGGACGGAAGACTTGGGGTTCAGGGGTCTGGTAGGTGGATTGAAAGTTCTTGGTTTCTTCACTGCAAGGCAGGTTGTGTGACAAGGGGGTGGTGGTATACCAAACTCCTGGTATCACCTGGCGCCATGAGCTGTCTAGAAATTGTGCCTTGGGGGAGGTACCAGAATCAGAGCATGGGCCTATTGAAATGCTTGCCAGAGCAGCTGGCAACAAGACCATCCAGTACACCCATTTATACCCAAGAGACTCCATAAAAGGAATCTTGGGTAATCTCATGTTTCAGGATTTTAAGGCTTAAGTCAAGTTAACAAATAAACAAAATGATTCACTTGGGTGAATGTAGACTTTATTAATTGAACAAGTTCATAAATATAGATTACCAGCCTTATATAGCATGGTAGGAATAAAATAGTTGGGAACAAGATGTAAATGAGTTAAGGAAATTAGGAGATGTTTCTGGGGAAATTGAGTGGTTAGGAACTTGAAACTGGAGAATTAAATTACTTCCAACATAAATATGTCCCCTACAACAAAAAATGGTTAGAAACTACTCAGTATGACCCTAAATGACAGGCAAGGCTTGGGAGCTTAACTGATCTCCACAAGAAAGATGGGGACCAGGAGTATCAACATCAGAAGAAACTGGAGACAATGGGCCCAGAACCAGGCAAGAGGAGTGAACAGTGTTGCCAACGTCACTAGACATGAAAATTCCAAATTTTGAAATTAATTTATCAAACTTTGATTGGCCCAAGTCAAAATCAAAAGGTAATGATTGGTTTGAAGCTGAATTTACACTAACTTCAAGTAGATCTGAAGCAACTGGGTCCAGAGAAGACCCAGGTTTGAATCCTGTTGTTGAAAAACCTGGATGTCCAGGCCAAATTAAATCATTTTCCTTAGGTAAAAAGGAACACCTACTACTAAATAAACCAATAATTTTAGGTGATCCAGTAGAAACTAAGGAAGGAAGACTTTATTTTTCTAATACTAGGAAGGAATTGTTGTCAGGGTTTGCTAAATGAACATGCTTGATAGTAATAACTCCCCAAGGATTTGATATCTTCCCAATAAGGGATTGAACCAACCAAGGAAGGTGTATGTGCCAGGTAGGAAAGAAAAGAAACAGAAGCAAACAGACAGAAGATACTAGTTTGCACAGGATCAGGGAACACAGATTTAGGCTTTTTCTTGGTAGGAGGATTAGAAGAAAACAAAGAGGCTGTATACCATCTACCTGGGACCACTGGTGCTCACTTCCCATTGTTGCAATACTTGGTGCTGGTTCCTGTGCTGAGGTGTGTTTTCATATGAACAGTTGAATGTAATAAGGTACAACCCAAGATTCCAATCATGCATTTAAGCCTAATTCCCCAAACTGGGGAAGATTAGGCGGTTTCATGGGAATTTCTAAAAGTCTTACAAATAATAAAAATATAAAGTTGGGTTTAAACTATTTATTAATTGAGCATTTGTCATAGGCAAAGTACAGAAACTTATACAGTTAATGGATGAGGAAGTTGGAAAAAGAAAGTGGGAGTTGAAACAGCATAGCAATTAAAGCAAGTCTTAAACATTTCTCAAAAAGGTGAAACAACTCTCTAACTCCCCAGGAACCAACTTACCTTTACCAGTTTGAAAAATAATTGTCTTTTTCAGTTAAAAGATCTCTGTTACTAAGTGTTTTAACTTAACAGGATTGTTTAAACTGAAGTTTGGTGGTTTACAGAGCTTTCTATCTTCACTAGGCAGTTGGCAACATCAGCAAGTGGTTGCGCAGTATCTGATTGGCTGGTTTGATCAGTTTCAAGGTCTTCTTGAGCTCCTATCAATATCTTAGTTGCTCTCAAACTTGATTTTGAGCGCTCTAAGACCACATGAAAGGTTCTGAGTTTGACTTTTGTTCCTGCTTGTGTTGTTTTGACGTCCAGGTAATTACTTGTAAAATCCTGTAATTTAGTGCTAGTTGAAGGAATCATTTTTGCCCCACTGCAAAGGTTAAAATCCTCTGTGGTAGGATCAGTATGAATGATGGTCCTGACACTAACACCCTATCCCACCTTCATAGGTGGGGTTCTTCATATCAGGGCAAAATCAGGCAAGAGCCTGCCTGTTGTCTATGAATCACACAAAATGATTAGAGAGAGTGCCATTGTCCTACCCACAAAAGATTCTACCTGCAACGGTGTACAGCAGTTTCAACCTGAGATGCTACTTTGGAGCCCAGCAAGGGACCATAGTGGTTACCAACCATAAATTGCCCACTTATCCCAGGATCTGGATCAATCCCTAATGTAGACAAGCACAATAGATGAGGTTCCTGGAAAGGTTTGGCATGGAAGTAAAGTGCAGCTGGGTCATGAACTTGGTACAGCTGATGCCTTATCCCACCTTCATAGGAAGGATTCTCCATATTAGGGCAGAATCAGGGGAGTGTGACGGAAATTGCAGGATAGTATGAAGCCGCTTCTAAGTGATGGGGAATTACCACCCAAATCCACATAGAATTAATGATTAACCACCAACGTGGCTTCAGATATCTTTGTGTAAAATTTCCAATTGTAATACCAGGATTAAGTAGAACAATTAATCCTAACCATAGTAGCCCAAGATAAATGGCCTGAGAAAGCATCAACATATCTTCAGAATAAAATTCTGGACATTGGGAAGCAACACAATTTTCAGTTTCCAGAATGGAGGGGGGCTTCAGGATTGGCTGGCGCAAAATTAGCATTGAGCAGCACCAACAACAAAGTTCCAACTGCTGGGCCCCATCTTCCAGAAATGATTTGGTTGAAAATCAGATCGTACAAAAATATATTGTAACAACCCAACCACAGGATGCATTTTGAAAAGTAAATTAGAACTAGGGATAAATGATTTTTATTGAGTAAAATTTTGGAAGGACTCAACTATTAGAGTTGAAACAGTGAAAATTATTTAATATATATCAGAAAATTGACTAAGCAATACCACCTGAATCTTGGCCTCCTATTCCTTCCTCATTGGCAAGTAAGTATCTGATCCAGGTTGCAAAGAGCCCTTATGTGACCAATTTCTTACAACCATGCTGATTAACAAGCTTGTATTGGGTGACCCTCAAATTACGCCAATTTATCAACGTTAATTTGCAAGGAGGAACTGGTTTTAGCTGACAGACTGGAGCAGCCGTAACCCATTTCTGGTTGACTGTTTGATTTAAATCCGTTAACTTGGTCAATTTTGATACAGGTTTCCCGGCCTTCCGTGCCTTCTTACTTGGACAGACAATACCTGGCATTATGGAACTTACCGTGACATTACCCTCTGCTTTAGCCCTGGGCACAATACCACCATCTGGGAGATGGGATAAGGAGAAATTCTTGTGGGCAGGTGGGAGTTTCATTGTGACTAAGGTAAGTTCAGGGTGCCCAATAGCAGTGGGATTGCGCTTGTAGAGCTCATGAATCAGATCTGAGGAATTGGAAAAATTGTAGTGGAGAACCCAGGAATTCTCAGAGTCAGGATAACCCTTCCACTACACCAAATATTCCAAGCAGTGTTGATTCTTGCGGGAAGCCAGAATACAATTCAACTCATACTCAGGTTCTCCCTCCACAAGAATGGGTTGGGAAGAAGGAGTCTCAGTACCCCTAAAGGGAGTAAGAAGACATTCATGAAAGGTGTGGAAAATCTTGAAAGCAGGAGGTAAATCCAGACAATAAGCGGAGGGACCAATTTGACATTCAACTTTGAAGGGGCCAACTTGCTTAGGCCCTAACTTGCAACAGGGAACCTTCAGTTTCATATTGCGAGCATCAACCATGACTAAATCACCATGTCTGTAAGTGGGACCTTCCTGGCGCTTAAAATCTTCATATTCCTTGTAAGTTGTCACAGCAGCGGCGAGAGTAACCTGGAGCTCCTGATGGGCCTGCTTCAATACAGCGGCTTGATCAGTTGCAGCTTCCACATTGCTAACCAAATGAGGACCCATATTGGAAGAAGGGTTGTAATCCACATTGGCATAGAAGAGCAATACTTGAGTTGACATGTGTGGGGCGTTATTATATGTGAACTCTGCCATGAGTAGATTATCACACCAGTCATCTTGTTGCACATTAGTGTAGCAACATAGGTAGACCTCCAAACTTTGGTTTACCCTCTCCGTTTGTCTGTCAGATTGGGGGTGAAAGGCTGTGGAACGGCATAATTTGATACCAAGAATCCCAGTAAAAGCCTCCCAGAACTGAGCAATAAATTGAGGCACACAATGGCAACAGCGCCCATGTAGACACTAAAAATGTTGACACTATAGTAAAGTGACAACCCGGTTTTACTTAATGTTGTTTCCTGGATGTTGACACTTTTTTAATTAACGGCACAGTTTACCCTGAACATCCTAAATATAAAAAACTATTTCAAAATACATTATTATACTAAAATGACCTCAGAGAGTTCAAAAATGCAATAAAAAATTACCATGAGTAATAAGAATAAGGAGATATAAGCAAGTATTTTTCAATTTACTATGTAAATTACACTCTTTATTATAAAATTATTTCTATTCCCATAAAAATTAAAATTCTAATGAGCCAAAAAGAGAGATATTTTATATATATAATAGCTACAAAATATAAGAAAATTATAATTAAAATTTATTATACTTCATATAAGTGTAACTGCAAATATCTTATAACTTAAAGATAAATTAACAAAATATAAGATATTTCTTACTAAACCACATTAAAACTGTATCTGAAACTTACCATTTATACTTAAAAAAATTAGTACTATCCAAAAAAATTAAAAAACTAAAAGTTTAAAAGTAAAAAATATATAGGCAAAGAAAAGCAAAGTTTATTTGGCTAATTAAAGCCACCAGCAAGAGCAGTGGCGACATCTTCAAGGTACTTCTTAATCTCCGCCACCTTGTACTTCTTCTTCACCACCTTCTGCACGTACTCCTGGTGGTCTTTCTCCTTGGACTTTTGCTTCTTGGGGGCCACCCAGTTGGCCAGGTTGCGGAACTTGGAGACAGTCTGGGCCTGCTCCTCCTGTATCTTCTGGAAGAACTTGTTGAACTTGGGGTTGGTCCCAAACTTCACCTTCAGGTGCTTATGCCAAACCTCAAGGCTAGAGGTGGTCTTCATCTCCCCCTTGAGGCAGGCGCCTTGACAGTTCCAAGGGGCAGTGGCCCCGCTCTTACCTCTCTGGGCAGTCACCTTCTTGCCCACCCATTGGCACTCAAAGTAATCCAGGTAGCCTTTGAAGATGGTGAAGTTCTTCTTGATATAAGCATCCTCCAGGAGGGCCTCAAAGCCAAGCCCAGTATGCTCTGGGCGCACAAAAGCCAAGGCAGCAAACTGGGTCATGGCAAAGCAACACTTCCCTTTATCATCATTGAGATACTTCTTGAAAAGGTCCTTCTTGCTCTTGAGATTCTTGACAAGGGCCTGCCTAAAATGGAAGAAGCAGCCCTAGGCTTCTCCATTGAAGGTGGCCCCAAAGGCTCTGAACTGAGCCTGCTCAAAGTCCATTATGATAACCTTTGGACCAAGTGAGCGCGCATGAGCTAGCTGCTCAGCAGCCAGGGTCAACTTGTCCTTCTCAGCGGAGGAAGGATTTGCTCTGGTGGCATGGGTGGGAGGGGGAGCTGGTTGGTGGGAAAGGAGCTCAAAGCATCCTGGACAATTTTAAATGCTCTAGTATAGACTTCTGTCTTGGCACCAGGCAGGAGGAAGAACACAAGAGGGATAACCTGGTCATTAAACTGCCCATACAGGACCCAAAGCTGCTTGAAGATGGTTAGGCAGGTTATAAATGTGCTGTCACACAGCCAGGTGGTAGCAGTGTTCAGCTGCTCCAGTTTTTGGGTTGTGGCGTAGGCTATAATCCTATCCTCCACTTCCTGCCCATTGTCATGGAGCAGGAACATCTCTCCATCCTTGGTTTTATTGAAGGCATTGGAAAGGACCAGGCCTTTGATTGTGGTGGCACTCTTGGCCAGGGGGTTGAGGGCTTGGCACCTATTGCTAAAAAATTTCACCAACTGATTGTGTGCTGGTACCTTCTTCAGATTGGTGGGGGAGAGGTACTTGCACGCAAGCACAGCCAGCTGGGTTGGGGAAAGGTCTTTGGATGTGGGCATAATCTGCACAAGGTATCATTTGAGAAGGCAGGAGATGGTAGTGTTGGGCATGATGCAGATATGCTTGCCCTTAATGGTCTGTACCAAGTCCCAGCGCTCAGTATTGAGCTGCACTGGGAAGGAGCAGTCCTCGCAGGTATAGTGCTGGCTCTTGAAGCCCCAGTTGGCATTATTGCAGCTGAAGATATACCCGTTGGCCAACATGGCAGGCCCACCTTTGACACTCATGATTGGGAAGTATTTTGGCAAGGTGGAAGAAACCTTAAACTTCCCATCAACATTGCAGATGTTATGGGCCAACAGAGGGTCCCAAGGGCCAGCAGGAGCATTGCAGAAGCCAGGGAAGTAATTGGGGTGGGGCTTTGAATCATCCCCTGATGAACTGGAAGGGGGGAGTTTGGTGGGGGTGGGGAAGCAGAAGGGGGCTTATTGTGGCGCTCCTCATGTGCAGGAGACTTATCTTTGGGAGGGGTCTTTTTGCCTTGCCGCTTTTTCTTGGTTGGCTCCTCATCAGAAGCTGAGTTGTAGAAACTGTGCTCTGTAAGAGAGCCATCAGATTCCTCTCCCCCAGTAGAGTGAGCAGGGCTCTTCTCAGGAGAGGGCTCAGGGGAGGGCTTTGGTGAGGGCTTGGGGGATGGTTTGGGGGTGGTCTTTTTTGATGAGACAGGCTTCTTCTTGGTGGGTTTGGTTGGCTTATAGGACCGCTTGGTTCCTTTTGGCTGTTTGGAAGTGTTCTTGTCCTAAAATAATAAGTAAAATGGTTTAAAATAAATCAATGTATGTAAAAAAAACAAACAAAACTTCTTAAAAAGTATAATATATAAAAAGTAAACTTTATATGGCTTTTCTTGGCATTTAAAAGTTAAAAAATACTTGCATAGGTTTTAATTTATTATAGTTTTAAATAAAAAATTAAAAGTTAAGAGAAACATGCAAAAGTATTATATTTAGATATAGATTTTATTTTAAAAATTACAAAATATGAAAAACCAAAGTCAAAAATACAACATATCAAAAAATGAGTAGTTTTTATTATGTAAAACATAAAGTTTTATATGTGAGAACTGAAAAGTGTCAACATTATGAGTGGCAATTAGTAAAAAAAGCTGAATTATCACTGTCAATTACAAAAATTGTAGACATTATTTTTGACGACATTGTCACTGTCAACATTTTTTTGAAAATTTACTATGTTTTTTCATATTATGTTTAAAATTAAATTTAAGCAGGCTAGCAAAAATTAACCGTTTTCTGTGTGTTTTTGTTCACATATAAAATTTTTAAAAAACATATAAAAATAAGTAAAAAAAAGTATCAAAGTTCTTTATTCTTTTATTAAAAATAATATTTGTGTAGTGGTAATATGATATTTTACCATTGCGTATATGTGAAGTTGTTAAGAAGTTGTATTCAAGTATTGAAAAGGGTAAAGTGTCAACAACGTCACTTTCAACATTCTTTATATGTGGTGACATATTAATCTAGGCTTAATTGCACCACTCTAATTTGCTTAGCTCCACCCCGGGGAATGATCACAAGCAAACAAACAACATTTAAAAGTGTTGACATTATTTTTAATAATAAATTCTATAGTAACTTACATAGTAACTCACGCTTAAATTATTGGATTGCTTTTAGCCACCAATCCATTTAATATATTAAAGCCAGAATAAGTGCCACATATATATTTATAACATGAACATTTTAACAATCAAATTTATGCGCACTGTCTTTTACAATATAATAATTCAATAAAAAAATATTTTTAAATGAGCACTTAATTTCTTTGTTGTAGATGTGTCAGTTTTGTTATTAAAAATAAGTTATGCTTAAAAAGTGTTGACATTGACACTTTTACGCCGTGAAAAAAAAATAAAAAATAAACTAATTTTTATTAGTAAAAGTAAAGGAAAAATCTGGTTAAATTGAGTTTTTTATTAAGCTTAATATTAAATTGTGTTGAGATGGCCACAATTATGTCGTGTTTTCTGGGTTTGCACCCCTGAACACTTTAAAAAAGAATTTAGCTAGCGCAACTATCAAAAAACATAGGAGATTTAGAGTTTTGAGTCAACAGTGGCCATGTTGACATTATTATTGTTGATATGGGTGCTGTTTCCCCCACAATCACTTACAATCTCCATTTAGATGCCATGTAGGGAGAAGATTCTATTCACAAACAACCTAGCTGTTTCCACTGAAGTAATTGTGGTTGAGTAAGGTACAAAGTGTGCCATTTTTGTGAAACAATCTACCACCACCATGATTGCGTTAAACCCATTGGAATTGGGAAGTTCACCAATGAAATCCACCAACACAGACAACCAGGGTCCTGCAGCAGGCTGCAGTGGAACCAATAAACCAGTAGTTTTGTTCTGACTTGCCTTAGATTGAACACACACCAGACAATCACAAACAAAAGCTGCTACCTGCTCTGTCAAACCTTTCCATGAAAACTGGCAGCGGATCAGTTCCACTGTTTTGTTTTTCCCTGGGTGACCTGCTGTCAGACAGGTGTGATAAGCCTCCATGATTTCTTACCAAATAGTTCCTTCTGGGACCCACAAACAACCTTGATGATATAGAACTGGACCTATCTTATGATAACCTTGGGGCTGGCCTACTGGGTTTGCACATGCTAGCTCCAATAGCCTATCATAGCCTTTGGACAAAGGTTGCAGAAACTAAACTTTGGAATATAAGTCCAGGTCTGCGCCCTCAGTTAAGGACATGGTGATCAGCATACCAGGTGGAGGCAAGACAAAGGGTACCACAGCCTCATCTGGAATCATAGTATGTGTGTTAAACTCAGCGTCCATACTAGCATCTGGGAGATGGGAAGGGTTTCTACTCAGTGCATCAGATAAGTGATTTTCAGATCCCTTAATAAACTCATAGTGGAACTTGTATCTTGTCAGGTCACCATGCCATCTAGATTGACAGCCTGACAAAACCCAGGTTGTCAATAATACAGAAGAGCCTTGTGGTCAGTTCTTACTACAAATGAATGACATGACAACATGAGATGATGATGCCAGTGCTTCAAAAATCCCACAACAGCCAACAATTCCATGTTATAAATCATGTAATTGTGTTCACGAGCCTCCATCTTCCAGGAGAAATACCCTACAGGTCTCTCAATCCCATCACCAGCAGTCTGCAACAACACACTAGCCACAGCGTATTTAGAGGCATCTGTGGAAACCACAAAAGGAAGCTCAGGATCCACATGTCTCAACACAGGTGACAAAAACAAAAGAGTCTTGACTGCTGAGAATGCACTTGCGCACTCAGACGTACAAACTAAAGTTGTCTTTCCACTAGCCAAATGTAAAGGGGTGGCCACTTCAGACAAGTGAGGGGTGAATTTCTTCAAGAACGTACAAGTACCCAAGAAACTACAGAGTTGGGATACTGTCACAGGAGTAGCATACTCTTGAACTGCAGCTTCCTTGTTGGGGCAATGGTGTGGCCATCCTCAAAGATAATATTACCCAGAAAGGTAACCTTACGTTTAAAGTATTCACACTTACTCCTTTTAATGATCAATTTTGCCTGGAGAATGCGCTCTACAACTGCCGGCAGGTGAGCCTTATGCAACTCCTCATCTGGAGAGAACACCAAGATGACATCCGTATATGTGATGGCACATACACCTAGGAGATCCCCCAAGACGGAATCAATTAGATGCTGAAAGCAAGACAAAGCATTCTTCAATCCAAAAGGCATTATGCGGAACTGAAAAATGCCCTTCTTGGTTATGAATGCTGTTAACCATTCCATCCCTTCTGAAATCCTGATTTGATTGAAAGCATTCAATAGATCAAGTTTCAAGAATACCTTAGCCTTCTCAACACACCTAGAGATCTGTGCTTCAAGAGGCAAAGGGTAGGGATCAGGGATTGTGATGTTATTCAAATTCCTGTAGTCAACGCAAGGTCAAAGAGACCCATCAACCTTTTTAACAAACAACATGGAAAGCAGATTGACAAATTCTTTTTAAAAATATTGTCAAGGGTCTGGATGTATGGGTATTCCAGCTATTGCCATCACACCTAACATCCAGGCATTGCCCACTTTGATGCCTTTCCCATATACCATTTGACATACCAGAAATGGCAACAAACCAATATCACATGACTGTCCAGGTATCCAACAACTCAAACCCATCCAGCACATGACCAACCCCTAGGTTTGGTCCAACTAAAATCCCCGCCACAGCTAAAGCTATATAAGCCTAAAATATTATTCAATAAAAGATACTTCTTCTCTCCTTAATTTTATATTCAAAGCTTCCCCAAAAAGGTGCTCCTTATCACTGGTAGCACTATGGTTTTTGACCACGCCAATGAAAGAAATAATGACTGAACAGAACCTGCCCACCTTTGCCCACGTACTCAACCAGACCACATCCCAGGAGACCTGGAAATGTACTTCTGCGCCCACGACATTGATGAAGATACTCCCAGTGGATGCACCGTATTTGAAGGTCTGGTCATGCCACAAGCATGCGCCAAGATAATTCAATACAGTTGCTCTCTCCAACCACAAACAAACGCACAACCACCTACCACAGATGAAGTGACCAACACCAAATACATTGGTATTGACAAGTTCTTTAGTAAAAACAAAGAAAACATCATCAACTTGCTAGATCACACAGCCGCTAAACTCCGCGCCAGCCACATCCCCCATGAGAAATGGGTCTAGGAAGCTAGCAAGCGCCTATACAAGGCTGCAGCTAACTGGTTTGCCACCTGGGTTGGCTCATGAGCTGACAACCAGCTTGACAACTGGGAAGAGTTCAAAGCCAACATCACCCACAATTTCCGTGTCACCAAATCCCTCCAAGACATTGCAATACAGCTCAGTGATCTTCCTCAAAAGACCACTATCGCAGCTTACGCCAACAAATTTGAGGAAATACACCGTAAAATTCAAAACCCAGCACAAGCTGACAATGTACACACTAGAGCATCATTCATCAACAGAATGAAACCCTCTGTTGCTGCCCTCATCCATCCAGAGGCTAACACCTCCATGCCCGCGCTCATTGCAGAAGCCAAGCATTCTGAAAAACGCGCCAACATGGAATATGCGGCATGCAACGGCAACCGCTCCTCAAATGGCAATGGCAGAGACAACGCTAATGGCAACAAGCTCCAACCAAACAAACAGCAACTCCAATTGCAACAATGGCAATTGTAGCCAAAGCACAAACTGCTCCCGTCCCAAGAAAGAGGACACCACCAAAATTAACAACGCTGAAGTAGCAACCCGCTACAAATCTGACCCCACATTCTCTGACCTTGAAGGTCTCAAAACAGATGAACAGGGAAAAGAGGAGGGGGGAACAGGCTTCAGTGCCCCTGTCTCCCCCCAACATGACAAGAAGAAGTACCAAGGCACAAACTTTGCTGCTCGCATTCCCCATGTCCCGCAATCCTCTGTTTTTATGAACTTAAAAATTAAAGATTGCTCACAACTTCTTGTCTACCCATGCACTTACAAATCACATACACATAAAATTCTATTTGACTCTGGTGCACAACACACTATGGTTAGCAAACCGTTTGTAACCAAGTACAAAACACCTGTTGTCAAATCCAACTTCAAATACGCCAAAATGGCAGACAAATCAAAGGTTCTACTCAAAGGCAAAACAACCCCCTTCAGAATTGACCTCCAAGGCATACAAACGTCCATCAAAGGACTTGTCATGAACAACATAAACTACAACATTGTAGCAGGCATGGACTGGTTTACCCGAGTGAACCCCAGCGTATATTGGAAAACAAAAACCAAGACAATAAAACACAATGGAGTCAATTTCAACATTCTCAAAGAACCCAACGGCCTCATTCTAAGAGACACAGTATTTGTCCAAGTCATAAATCAAGATGCTTCTGAACATCTAACCAAAGACAGTACCCTCCACATAATGAGGTACTCTGAATTTAATAATAAACAAACACAAAAGATCCAATGCCCAGAACTCATGGCACACCTAAATGAATACGCTCATGTATTCAAGGAAGAAATCACCAAATTACCCCCCCAAACAAGAGTCTAACATGGCATCAACTTATGCAAAGCCATGCCCAAACCTGCACCTCTCTACAGACTCTCCCCCATGGAGACCCAAACACTTAAATCCCACATCAAGGACAATCTAGCCAAAGGATTCATTTGTCCGTCTGAATCCCTGTGGGGGCAGCAGTTTTCTTTGTAAAGAAGAAAGAAGGATCTCTTTGCTTAGTTACTGACTACAGAGCACAAAACGCAAGTACAGTAAAAAATAAATACCCACTTCCCCTCATAGAAGACCTATTTGCAAGGCTCTCCAGAGCAAAAAAATTCTCAAAAATTGACCTCACATCTGGTTATAACCAAGTTGAAGTTAAAGAGAAAGACATACCAAAGACTGCGTTCTGCACGCAATTTGGGTTGTTTGAATGTAAAGTAATGAATTTTGGGATGACAAATGCCCAAGCAACATTTGTCACCATGATGAACCAGGCGCTAAACGGACTCTCAAACACATTATGTTACCTCAATGACATCATCATATTTTCAAAAACCAAATAGGAACACCTCACGCATGTCCGCAAGACACTTGATCAACTTGCAAAGCACAAACTATACACTAAGCCTAGTAAGTGTCAATTTATGGAAAAGGAACTCCTGTTCTTGGGCCACATTGTCTCTGACAGTGGCATCAAAGCAGACCCAGATAAAATAAAAGCCATAAATAACATGCAACGCCCCACCTCCGTGAAACAAGTTAGATGCTTTCTTGGTATGGTAGCTTACCTAAGGAAATACATCAAAGACTGTGGAAAGCTCACCACACCAATCAATGACCTAAACAAAGGTAATGCCAAAAATAAATTCATCTGGACTCCAGAATGCAGCAAGAATTTCCAACTATTAAAACAAGCTTTGATTGAAGCACCAATCTTGCAATACCCTAATAGCAATGGGTGCTACAAGCTTGAGTCAGACGCTAGTGACACCGCCATTGGCACAATCCTACTCATCTGCCAGCCAGAGCAGCAAGACGTCCTGCCAGTATGTTATGAAAGCAGAAAACTAACAAACACTGAGAAGAGGTACCCAATACACAATAAAGAATTGCTAGCAATCTATCACGCATGCACAAAATGGAGATGTTATCTTGAAGGACACTTAAACGTCTGAGTGCTAACTGACTACAAATCCTTAATCTATTCCAAAACTCAGAACGCACTTGCACGGCGCCAAGCCAAATGGATGTCCTTGCTGGAACAGCTTAACCTGGACATCTAATACAAAAAGGGGCAGAGCTGGTCACAGCTGATGCTCTCTCTAGGCTATGCCAGCCAAGAGAGGATCACCCTGACCACCTGGACCCTGACTGGTCCAACCTATACAACACTGAGTACAAAACAAAAGGAAAGGATCCTTCCACACACCAACTAACCCATGATACGCTAGTAAGGAATGAAAAACATGTCCACGTATTAAATGGCACGGTATACTGAATCATCAAGGATAAGCACATTCCATACATTCCACTTGCACAAAGATTCAACACTATACTAAGACACTGCTGTCTGCTAGGGCATACAAAGGCAAACAATCTATATGTTACAAAAGTAACAGCTTCAAAGCCCCAGGCGGGAATTGAACCTGCTCCTAGCCACCAGGCGGGGGAGATTTGCCTGCACCTGGATTTTTGCTTTTCAAAGCAAATCCAGGTGCGGGAACCATTCCTGTCCTGGTGGCAGCTGAGGGGCCCGCTTTGGGCCCCAAAAGCTATGCCCAAGCCTTGATGGGTTCAGCTGGGCCTGGGCAGGCTATTTTTAGCTGCCCAGTAAACCCAGACCAAGCCCATCCTCCATTAAGTAATTTGGGGACCCCAATTGGGGACCCCTTTTTTAATCAAGTTCTTTGGGCTCAAGAGAGCCTGTCAAGCCAGTCCAAAAATGGTGATCTAATTGGGAAAAACTCCAAAACCCCAGAAGCCAAACCTGCCAAAATCAATGACCAGCCAAGCCAAGATGGACCATCAAAAAGCCAAACAACTGTTCAGGAAAACCCCAAAAATAACCATGAAGCAGTCAACCAAACAGCAGAACCTGAATTGCCTTGCCTTGCCACACAGATAGCATCAGAAGAATACCCAGAGGCACCTGCATGTGAGTAAGTATATAAATCAGAAGCACTTGAAAAAGTTCTGTATTGTCATCCTTACCAAATAAAGTTGTTATGAACCTTTGGTTGACCAATTTGTTTCCATACCTATTTTTGATACTCTTCCACCTGCATACACCCAAGCGCCAGCACCCCTCTACTGGGATAGATAGTCAGACTCCAGTTGATAAACCCGAAGCCTTTGACTACTACTGCCCACCCAACACTCCATTTGGCCCTGTGCATTTCACTGAGTATCCCGCCAATCCTGACCACAAACCCTGGACATTGGAAGACTTGCAGTGGTACACCCGCCCAAACGCTCCCAAGGAACCCTACCAAATAGTTTGAGACGGCAAAGCAATCACCATCTACCCTTTGATCTTCAACAGGAAGTACAACAATCCTGCCGCCTACTTGGTCCCCATGGAACTGCCCCCAACACCCAAACTGACCATCTCAACCCCCCCACTTCTGATGCCTCTGGCCAGAGTAGTCAATTCCTGGGAGTGCTTTACCTTGCGCTCACAGGATTGATTGACTCTGCCTTGCCAGCAGCTGGACCTTAGGCTGTGGCTGGGAAGGCCCTTTCCTACCTGGTAAAGTTAGGTCCCATCATCTGGTGGGCCATGCCAGTACCTGCTTTGACTCCTCCCTTGCCTGCTGGAGCCCCACATTACTCCTGGTATCCTGACACTATATCTCACATTAAAAGAGATAGTATGGTGGCCCAACCTGAATTAAGACATAATTGATGCTCTAAAGAAATGCACAGTGTGTGAAAAATACGCCAGCACCAAGGCACCACAGCCAACAGTCAACCCAGTACCTGACCCCAAACCATTTAAAGTTTGGGGACTGGATGTAGTGGGGCCCTTCCTGGAAACCAAAAAAATCAATGTTTCTTAATTGTAGCCATCAACTTTGCCACATGTTGGCCCATCTGCTTGGCAACAAAAGATCACAAGGAAGAAACAATAAATCAATTCATCAATAAAGCAATCATAGCAGACTACAGCACTCCAGACTACATCATAACAGATGGAGGAAAAGAGCTAACAGGCCACATAGTGAACAACAATCTAAAAACAAAGAATATTAAGCACTCCACAACCTTGCCCTACAGGCCACAGGCCAACGGCAGAGTTGAACGCCTAAACAGCAGCCTTATCAGAACCCTGGAGAAAATAATGGATGGCAAAGCCAAAGACACATGGCCGCTATACGTAAAACATGCATTACTAGTATCCTGGGTTTGTACCAACCAAGGGACAGGCTACTCACCGTTTGAACTAATATACAGGTACAAGCCAGAAATAGTCTCCTGCAACAATCAACTGTATGTGAAGATCCCCCTGGGGAAACCTCCCACAGTAGAACAGAAACCAGCTCTACAACAGTAATACGCCTCAAAGCCAAACTGGCAGAAACAAAGAGACTCAAAGCCCAAAAGGTAACCTCAACAGAGGACCCACTCCCCATTAACTCCCCTTGTCTGGATCCTAGCTGGGAACAGGAAGAAGCTAGACTCAGTACACAGAGTACCAGGAAGAATCATCAGATACTGACCAGACAGAAACACCTACCTGGTTAAGTTCCAGGGTGCCAAAGAGCCCATCACCAAAAAGTATCACAGATCTTGCCTCTGCCCTAGCAAAGGAGAACACTTGAACCAGTTGGTGCCCACCAGTAAAAAACTCCAGGAACATCAGGCAGCAGCTGTCAAGACAAAGCCTTCTCCTGATATACCCAAGTAACCCCTTAAGGGGGGTGTCAAGGGTCTGGATGTACGGGTATTCCAGCTATTGCCATCACACCTAACATTCAGTCATTGCTCAATTTGGTGCCTTTCCCATATACCATTTGATATACCAGAAATGGCAACAAACCAATATCACATGACTGTCCAGGTATCCAACAACTTGAACCCATTCAGCACATGACCAACCCCTGGGTTTGATCCAACTAAAATCCCCTCCACAGCTAAAGCTATATAAGCCTAAAATATTATTCAATAAAAATTACTTTTTCTCTCCTTAATTTTATATTTAAAGCTTCCCCAAAAAGGCGCTCCTTATCAATATAGCCCTTTGCCAACATGTCCCAAGTCCATTCTTCTAAACATGTGTCTTCCTTCAGGGTTAAAGGGTAAATAGGAGACGCAATTCAAATCAGATCAACGGTAACTTTAACGTCAAAGTCAACCTGAGTGTGCTTGGGGAGGACCTCACCTCTGGTGGCGTCAAATGCCGTGGACCAGGGTTGCAAACATGCCAGTAAATCTGAACTTGCGGGGACAGGGACAGGAACCAATTGAATGGTTTGAGAAGATTGCTCCATCTCAGACATACCTAACAGCAGAATACAAATAGATATACCCAAAGAGTGTTCCACCTGTAGCGCATTTTCTTCCAGTAAGGTTGATACATTGTAATCTCTCCCCCAACCCGCCCCCAGAATGATAGGATACATCAAGGAAGAGCAAACAGAGAACCTTGAGGTAAAAGTCTGACCTGCAACTACAAATGTTACTGGCTTCTTCAGCTGGAAAGAGGGAAACATTTGACAGTTTCCACCCCTAACAAGCATACCAGGGTGGTACTTGAGGTGTAGCAAGTCTGCCGTCTCCACACTCATGAAGTTCTCAGAAGCACCTGTATCCAACAAAATGGCTGGCTGATAGATAGTTTGACCATTATCAATGCTACCATAAAACAAGAAGTAATCAGAAGCAGATTTATTTGCAGCAAAGGTGGCAATCTTGGCAAGGTCCTGCTTCTCTTCGGCAGTATAGACGGCAGCTAAGGAGGCAGGATGCTCCTGGAAGTAACACTCAATCATTTCTTGGACAGCAGCTGGAAGAATGGGGTAATCACAATCAATGGGAACAAGGGGCAACTCTTTGGACGTAACCACAGAAGACTTTGCAGGTATGACGTGCTGAAGCATTGCCAAAGAACTCTCAAGACGCGACACCACTGGTGCATCATTTCCATTGACAGGTTTGTTCACCACTGCCAATTGCAACTGAGAAGAGCTAGGGGGAGAACAATCCTGACTTTGGTTGGAAGAAACTACTGCGGAGCAAGGACCAGAAAACCAGGAGCGCACAGCAGGTTTGCCCTCAATTACCAACGTACCTTTCTTGGAAGTGGACAGATTTGAGACCAGAGAAAGAATTTGGCTTATCAGGGCCTCAGTTGTGGTTAACAGGGAATACCAAACTGCCAAATCCTGGGCAGTCTGGTCAACTGCTAACCACAACACTGAGAGTTTATTCACCTTGGGAACATCAATTGTGCAACAGTAGGCCAGAGACTGAGGAAGGAATACCAATAGTGGAGTAGTACCCTCTTGGAAGGCGTACAACTTACAATATACTTTGAGCTCCTCAATAGATATACACAAATTTTTTAACAAAGGGTACAAAGATGCACTTTCAGTTAAAACATGTGGATTGCGCTCCACCGCGGACAACAACCATTCACGAGCATCCTCAGAAACCTTCATCATCACATGGTAAACTTGGGATTTGTGGCTAAGGCTTGAACCGGAATAGAATGATAAGGCTGACAAAACTTCACGCAAAAGCTCATCAGTGGGTGGAGAAGGAAAATAATCTGGACGCCAAAATGACATGACACAACAGAAATAGGAAACAGAAGATCCAGTCTCAACAACTGCAACCAGAGATGGAAACCACAAATTAAAGAAAAGTCCAAACTTAAAGCTCAGAAAAGAGCTGATACAAATAAACATGTTAAACACAGATATCTCAACGGAGCAGGAGAAAAGAAACACAAATTCATGACAAACTGCTTCCAAAATCTCAGACGTAGAAGAGTTGAGTAATGTGACGGAAATCACGGGATAGTATGAAGCCGCTTCTAAGTGATGGGGAATTGCCACCCAAATCCACATAGAATTAATGATTAACCACCAACATGGCTTCAGATATCTTTTTGTAAAATTTCCAATTGTAATACCAGGATTAAGTAGAACAATTAATCCTAACCATAGTAGCTCAAGATAAATGGCCTGAGAAAGCATCAACATATCTTCAGAATAAAATTCTGGACATTGGGAAGCAACACAATTTTCAGTTTCCAGAATGGAGGGGGGGGCTTCAGGATTGGCTGGCGCAAAATTAGCATTGAGCAGCACCAACAACAAAGTTCCAACTGCTGGGCCCCATCTTCCAGAAATGATTTGGTTGAGAATCAGATTGTACGGAATATATTGTAACAACCCAACCACAGAATGCATTTTGAAAAGTAAATTAGAACTAGGGATAAATGATTTTTATTGAGTAAAATTTTGGGAGGACTCAACTATTAGAGTTGAAACAGTGAAAATTATTCAATATATATCAGAAAATTGACTAAGCAATACCACCTGAATCTTGGACTCCTATTCCTTCCTCATTGTCAAGTAAGTATCTGGTCCAGGTTTCAAAAAACCCTTGTGTGACCAATTTCTGACAACCATGCTGATTAACAAGCTTGTATCAGGTGACCCTCAAATTATGCAGATTTATCAACGTCAATTTGCAAGGAGGAACTGGTTTCAGCTGACAGACTGGAGCAGCCGTAACCTATTTCCAGTCAACCATTTGATTTAAATCTGTTAACTTGGTCAATTTTGATAAAGGCTTTCTGGCTTTACGAGACTTCTTGCTTGGGCGGATAATTCCTGGCATGATGGAACCTACCGTGACAGGGAGGACCTTTCTGTTGCCTATGAATCACATAAGCTGATTAGAGAGAGAGCCATTTTCCCACCCACAAAAGATTCTATCTGCAACAATACATGGCTGTGTCAACCTGGGATGGTACTTTGGACCCCAGCAAGGGTCCACAGTGGTTACCAACCATAAGTTGTCCACTTATCCCAGGATCTGGATCAATCCCTAATGTAGACAAGCACAATTGATTAGGTTCCTGGAAAGGTTTGGCATGAAGATAAATTTCAACCGGGCTAGAACTTGGTACAGCTGATACCCTATCCCATCTCTACATCCAAGCCTCCAGGGGCCAGGGTGGAATAGACCTGGATTGGACCCTCCTTGTCCTCTGCACAAGAGCAAAAGGTCCCTCCTGGGCACCACAGATGTTGCTAGAAATCCAGTGGTCAAGGCCAAGCACCTGGTTGCTGATATGCATGGTACCCTGCCCCAAAAATGGTGGGTGGGCTACCATCACCTAAACCTCAACCTACCAGAGGGTGGGCACTGTCCATGCCACAGTTGAGATCTAGGGCCTACAATAGCCAGGAACCTTTACAGATTCCTGGGGTGTAAGGATTGGCAGCCTGCACTATACCACAACACCAAGAGGTCTTGGAAAAGTGTGAGGTGGGCCAGAAATATATCAGAGTGTACATCTGCCAAGTTGGGGCTCCTGACCCAGACTCAGCAACAGTTTGGGGTGTACCTGGGTATTGTGGCCTGGTGCTGGGCAAGGCCATCAACAAGAAATACACTATTGCTGTCATTAGCTTTGCTGATGGGACTGAGCCATGTTTAGTTCAGGATCTGGATTGGAAAGGACAAAGTGTAGGGATACAGAGTAGCTTTATCTGGGAAACAGTGGTTGATATACTGGGAGAAAAGGCCACCAATCCACCGGGGGGGTATTGGGGTGGTTCCAAGTATGGTGTGAGGGGTGAATGTCTGAATGAAGAATCAGTGCTTGAAATTGGCTATGTACCTAATTGGGAGACATTGCCTGTATTTTGACACTAGTAGTGGGATGCCCAATGTTGTTAGATGCAGCCTGGGGCAACTCATTGAGGGCTCTTGTATATTGTAAGATATGTTGTCAGGTGAGGTGTTGATCTTGGCAATAACAAGGAGGAGGGTTAATTTTACCAGGCTTAACTTTATTGAAATTATGAGTCCTGACTTGGAAGGTTCCTGAAATTTTTGTACTTGAATAGAGCGCCCTGGAAATTGTATAAGGTGACATTGTTGCTTAATTTGATGGCCCTTGGTTGGTTGTTGGAGGGTGTAGATGTGGTACAGATTGTGGGGCATCATTCTGTCATGCTTCTGAAAGTTTTTTTGGAGGTTGCTCATGTTTTTTATGTTATGTACAATGTCAGTGCCACATCTGTATCTGGAGTTAATTGATTTACCTTGCATAACATCCCTGATCCATTCTGCTTGCTGTTCTATTTGCCGCTTGGTTTTTTTTGTCATGGGTTTGGTTTACTTTTGTGGTCATGTGAGTACGCTTATGGTTTATGCTTGGCCTTTCATTGGCTAGCCATTTAATTTGGATTATTTGCAATTTGCTGAGCTGTGGTTTAGGTTGAGTCCATTTACACAATAATTATTGTATTTGTCTGTACAGCTGGGAAAACTACTGGAAAATATAGAATGGATGGGTGTTGAACAAGTAAAGTTTGCATATAAAAGCCAAGACAATTGAATGAAGCAACCCATATGCAGTGATGATGATTTTAGTTGTGACTAGGGCTGCGGCAGATTTCGAGAGAATCTTCTCAAGGAAGATTTTCTCAGAATTGTTTTCCTACACACCCACAGAAGGGTGTGTAGTTCCAGAATTTATTTTAAAAATAATATATATTTTCTTTTATTTTTTAAATTAAAATACTTGAATTTACAATTTAAGTTTATGTTCAGAATTTTTTTATAAAAATATAGGTATTTTCCTTTGAATTGGGAAAACAGAAAGCCATACAAGGCCTTTTTTATAGAAATTTTGGATCCCCAACGTAGGGGAATCCAAAAGAAGATTACGGGGAAAAGAGGACAGAAAATTACGCAAATGTCGTAATTATCTCTTTTTTGGGCCAACACAGCCCTAGTTGTGACCCCTGCTTGAGAGATGTGCTGCCAATAGTCTGATCCAATTTCTTTTGGGGCACTATTCTTGGTGGCTTGGACATTGATTTTCTAAGCGGGAGTAATCAATGTTATGGCAGTGTGGATAGCTTTATTGGGTATATATTAATGCTGACCTGGAATGGATGGATCTAGTAGCCTTTGCAGAATATCAAGTGGAAGTAGTGTTCCAGACAATTGTAATGTTGGTTTGATTACTTTTCACTTGATTCAAGTTGATTTCGATCGTGTCTTGTATCTCGACAGGGTTGGGATTGGCAGTTCTATCTTTTTGAAGAACAGTCATCAGTTTACTCTTCTTTATAAAGCAGCTGGCCAAATAAAGCTGAGCTGTTGCCATGATCTTGGATGGGCTCGGTTTAAATTCAGTCACCATCAAGTAAAACATGGGTTCGGGCTAAGCTAAGCACCAGGTATTTCTATACCGATCGCTTTAATAGTTCCCTTTGAAAATCCATCATGTGTAGCATGTTTCAAGCGCTGGCTTTAAATGGTTGTAGGTTGGGTTCCAGATTCTTTTTGCAGTAAATAAATCCTACTTTAATCGTGGGGTGTTTTTCAGGATCCTTCCTTTTCCTCTCAAAGCATGTCATTCGGGATCTGCATTTGAAACACGATCGTTATTTGGATTCAAGCCGCAACTTTAAAGCCTAGAGTGAAGAAATATTTTTTAATCGCGCCAAGCATGAGGGAGTCCGTGTTGATGCCGAATCCGCAGCTTCCACTTTATTTGTCATGGGTAGTACCTCAGGTTGGAAAGCAGACTGGGGCTGCAGTGAAGTAAGGTGTGTCATATCTGATTGGTGGGATTCCTCAAGCATTGTTGGCAAAGAGTAGCCTTTGACAAAGTTGTAGGGCCGATTTTAAAATTGAGGGTGGCAGCTTGCATTGCCTATACATCGCTTGCATAGTTTACCACTGATCTCGAGCATAGGCTTCTATCTAATTTATAGCTCACGTAGTTTCTGTGCTACTGGCTGTTGGGATTGCTTTCGCTTTTGTAAATTTTAATTAAAAACAGGTAATCCTTGTTCCAAGAACTTTCTCCATTACAATATCCTTTGATCCATCTTCGCGTCTACTGATGTTTTATTAAATTTATTCTTCTATCGCTTAATGCACACTGGCTACAAGTTTATTTCTGTACATCAGCTTTTATAATCCACCTCTTGTACTCAACTTTATTTTCTGTTTAGCAGCTGCACTTACCTTTAAGTAAAGGTCCCGTTGTGAAACCGGTACGAAAGATAGTGGAATGGCGGCCAAAGAGACAAAGTCTCACGTTAAGCCTTCAAACAAAGATTGGCCCGCCCTTGTTGATTTGTTAGTAGATTCCAAGAACAAGAAGGCGTATCGTCGAGGGGAATTTATTGGCGAGGTAAATAGCTGCCTCATACTCTTACCCGTACTCCTTGGGTATTTTCTATACTATGGAATTTGATTAAATTTTTCTTTTTTTTAAGCAAGGCTTAGTTTTTGCCAATTTGTAATAAACATTGTCTTTTCAGGGCTTTATCCTTATTTGATTCTACTTTTGGTGATACTTTTTAAAACTGGCCCTGTTGAATCTCCTGTGCTAATCTCTTGGATAGGGTGGTTTTGCTAAGTGCTATGAAGTATTTGACTCTTCTAATGGGCAACGTTATTGCTGTAAAGCGATATGGAAAAAGGCAATCAAAACCGAAAAATGAAAAGGACAAGGTATTCGCACTTTAAGTATAGGGGCTGATGTTAAGATCCGATCAGAAATCCGCATCAACAGCAACTTGAAGCATGAACGCATCGTAACTTTACACTCCTGCTTTGAGGACGATGAATTTGTATATATTATTTTGGAGATATGTGATAAGCAATCCATGATGGAGCTGCTGCGGCGGCGCAAGCAGTTGACGGAGGAGGAAGTCCGGTATTACCTGCTGCAGATCATTGATGCCATGGAGTATTGTCTTAGCAAGCGTGTGATCCACCGTGACCTTAAGCTTGGTAACGTCTTCATCGACTCGGACATGACGATCCGCGTGGGGGATTTCGGACTAGCCACCCAGCTGCAAGGACTCGATGAGCGCAAAAAGTATTTATTGTCCATTCTAAAGGCTAAAATGTAGAACAATATGCGGTACCCCCAACTACATTGCTCCCGAGGTTCTGTTTGACCGCGAAGGCCACAGTTTCGAAGCTGACATGTGGTCAATAGGAATTATCATGTAAGTGGGGATTGTTTCTATCTCACCCTTAGTTATACCCTTATTATCGGCATCCCTCCCTTTCAGACCAACAGCACCAAGAAGCTATATTCGTAAGAAGCTTTATTTTATTGGCTAATCCACAGAAAAATCCGCTCTGGCGACTACACCTTCCCACCCAACAAGAAGATCTCAGAAGAAGCCAAAGACCTCATCACGAAAATCTTAACCAACGATCCCGACCAGCGCCCCAAGTTTGCTGACATCCGCAACCATCCCTTCTTCACCAAAGGGTTCACCCCAACCACGCTGCCACAATCGGCATTAACCAGCATCCCCATATTTAAGACTCCAAACCCCCCTCAAGGCAGCTCCTCTCCCTGATGAAGGTATGTATGCATTTAATTTAATTTAACTAAACCACAGATGAAATCGTTAAAAAGATGGACACAATTGATGGTAACGCTACACGATATACATTAACCCAGAAGTCAAAGATAAGAGCACTTCCTCCAAGCGTCGCCTGGAAAGCGATAGGTAATGACACCACTTACTTCGCTTACTCTTAGGCCTACAAACACCTGTGCCGTTTCATCTGAGCCAGCTACCCCTCCAGAAGAAGCGCCTCAACCAACGCCTCCCAAAATCAAGCCCGCCAAGCAAATCTCCCTCGAGACACTCAGTAAGTGGTGTCCTTTACTTCTCTAATCTTAAGTATTTGAGGAAATGGTTAATACTTTTGAACGGCTCTTCTCTCATTTAAAGGCGAATAGGCCGATAGACACCATCCGCCAGGAGCTATCTAGCATTCCACTTGAGACACCCAATTTCATTTCCAAGTGGGTTGACCATGGCGACCAGTACGGCCTTGGCTTTGAGCTGCTGGATTCAACTGTTGGCATCTTCTTTAGAGATTCTACTTCCATGGTCATGGCTCCCGACATGTATCACCTTGAATATCTTTACTACCCACCCAACGATGAAAACAATGGCATCAAATGCGAATTCTTGCTTTCCAACTCCCTCCCCTCCCCACTTCACAAGAAGCAGCGTGTACTAAAGCGGTATAGTCGCTACATGACCGATCGCCTTTCCAGCGCTGTTGCGGCGCCCTTCCGTGCCAGCGTCCTTCCACCCCACCTCCTTAATCCGCCACCGTATGCCGTGCCGGCAAACAAAGCAATGGCCCAGCTGCCTTACATCACGAAATTCTTGCGCACGCGCCGTGCATCCCTGTTCCGCCTCAGTAGCCGCGTCGTCCAGGTAAGCAATGCTTGATTCCCACCTGACCCTCAGATGAACTTCAAGTCGGATCACATCAAACTGATTGTCTCTGGCAAGGGACATGTCGTTACTGCAGTCTCCACCGAAGGGTTCATGGAGACACGGTACCTTCTTGATATCCTCTTGGAGCTTAAATCGAAGAGCCCTGTACAAGTAAAGTCTGGGCTTAGCGCCCCCCTTTCCGACGATCTGGGGGAATCCAGCTCGCCCCGCGTTGCGGAGAAATCCCCTGGAGATCTCCCTCGAACACCCGTTCCAGTAGAAACCTTAGTTGAGTATATCGAGTATCTGCGCGACGTCATGAAACACATCCTCAACAAAAAGCAAGCCACCATCAAGTCTACCAAAGAACTGCAAGCTTAATATTCAAAAACAAGGATTGCTCCTACCGATAGGCTAGCGTTGGGGGTACATCCTTCTGGTTAAGCCAAATTATTTTGTACTAGTCAAGTATTCTATAGAAAATTAAATACACTCAACATATTAGTTTGCAATAAAGTTACATCTTTACTTACATCCCTTGTTGGCTGATGTGGGGATGAGAAACCTAAAATCCCTATTAAACAGATATGTTACCTGATTTTACGTCGCAGATAAATGCTTATTTAACATCTAGCTTTTGCTCGACCCATCACCATTTATCCTATTTCTACCCGTGCACGACAAGCCATCCCCTGATTCACAACTCCCTTACAACATATATAACCTACGCTTCAACTAAATACTCTCCCAAGTAACATCTCCTACCCAAAACACGTTACCCACATGTTCAATCACCAACAAGGATTTTAGCCTACCATTGCAACTTGAGCTGATATCCTTTTAATCAAGGTTCAAGGGAATTCAAGATATGTGGGTAGGAAATTGCTCCACGCAGCAATTGAGTGTGTCAAGGTGTGAGTCCTTGGGATACATCCTGTCGAGTGACACATACTCAATAACTTCCTTTGGGGGATAAAACAAAAACTCAAAGGGAAGTCAAGGATTGAATATCACCCCACCATCTTCACCAACCCAGCTTCAAGGATGAAGCTCCAGGAGCCAAGCACATAAGCTGAATATCCCCTTCCAGCTGCAATAGCTAAACCAGAGCTCGGAAACCAGTTCAAGCAACACCTTTGATGGGAACTATGCTCAACACTTCCCCACCAAACAAATCTCCACAACAGTAGGAAAGACACTGATTAACCATCAAGCATGAAATTATCACCAGCTTAGCCAAGCTTCAAGGCAAACACCCCAGAAACTGAACCTGTTTCAATGCCAAGGTTCAGATCTAAATGGGAATAGTTGGGAGTCAACTCAAAATGGTCAGGCTAAAAAAGGGACTAAAACTGCCCATCCACCCCTCTGAATACCGGGATAAGGATCATGACCCAAGGCTTAGATTGGAACCCAAGCTGCCCTACAGAAAACTTCCACAACCCCATCCAGTAACAATCCAACCGGATCTGAGCTATCAGAATTGATCATGGATCTACTATTTCTCCAGAACCTGGGATCAAGAGCCTTGCAACCAGGACCCGTGTCCCAGCCGCCACCATATCTCACAGTACACCAAAGTGCTAAGCCAGCTACCCCATGACAGGTCTAACATCATATCCCCTCAACACAGAAGAATATTGTAGCTTCCTATAAGGAGTGGACCCAACTGTTGCAGCTAAACCAATAATAGTTCAGTATTTAAATTGGGGAAGACAACTGTCTAAATAGAAATGACAAGGATAGGAATCAAGTGAATCTATTTTAAGAATAATACAGCTGAAACACTATATTTGGGAGCCACAGGCTGCTAGGGGGCAGCATAGTGACCTGTTTCATGTACTGTTTGGGCTGGGAATAACTTGAGGAGGGGATCAGAGTGTTGGATTGGCAAAACTCCTAATTAAGAGATAGCAGTGATTTGACACCCTGCTCAGATTTACTCATACTGTTAGTTGCATCCTGGGGCAACCTTTTGAGCGTGCCCTGTGTATTTTGAGATACATTAGTAGACGGGGGAATAATCTTGGTTGCAACACAATCACAGCAACATCCCTACACAGGACCTTACCCAGCATAGACTTCCACCTTATTTGCATCACCCTCCACCAGTGTCACTGTCACAAGTGACAAATTCCTGCTATCAATTAGCAAGAAAAATTCCCAACTACGAGATTCAAACTCCAGGACCCTGCAGGCTGGCGGCCCGCAGGCCCAGCCACCTGCGTTTTTTTGGGCTCAAATCAGAAACAGATTCAACTTTGGAGAAACCTCTTAACCTCACCAACATAGAGCCTTTTATGATCAAACCCTGCCCTCTAAAAGATCCTCTTAGCCTAGCCAATGGGGCGCAAACCCAAGCAATATCCCTGCAATAACTTGGGTCACTGCCAATGGAGTACTGCAGAAATCTCCCCAAGAACAAGGGCCGCCAACTGATGACAGATCCCATGCCTCAAAGAAGGAAATTGAGATCCCCCGTCCCAGCTCAGCCAATGATGAACTGTTGATGTTGGATGCCACCAAGGATTTATAAACCCTGGTAAATGCTATCACCCTGTAAAGTTATGAGGCCCGCCATTAGTTCTGAACAGGGATATATTTCCCAGACTATCAAAAAAGGCAGGCCGGGTGCAGGAAAAACCTCTCCAAACCCTGGGGGACTTGGCCCACACTGTGGACAAGCGTTTTTTGCTGGCTTTCACAGCCAAAACTCCTCTCTCCTTTTTGGAGTTCCCTCCAACTACAGAGGAGACTTCAATCTAGCTGGATTGTTTGCGTTCTTGATGTTGTGCTGTCTTGAAACAGTTGGAAGGACGGCAGGAAAACACAGACCACATTTACAGGGTTTGGATGACCTGCATCCCGGGAAAATTGGGAATAAAATTCCACAATCAGTGGAATCCCGGTCAAGCCATTCCTCCAGCCCAGGGGTCCCGCAGCCTGAAGTAAATGGTTCTGGGAGCTTCCCAGTTGTGATGTCAAAGGCAGGCAATAGGGGTAATGTTGGCCCTAAGTCCCTGGAATGCAATTAGCCAACCAGCTGGCTGTTTCTTACACTCAGGTCTGCTGCTTCTATTTCCTTGGGCCCAGATCATGGGAAGATTAGGCTGTTACTTTTAACTGGCTCCCCTTTTGTTGTTTCCCAAAGCCCCCTCCTTTAAACTCCTGGCACTATCACCCCTTCTATGCATATAATGGAAGCAAGGGCCGTCAGGTCCCTTGCTTACCAATTCCAATTACCAAATAAAACTCCTGATTTTGCAAATTTATTTGTACTTTTGTAGTTTTATTAAATAACAAAGGTTATTGTCCTGATTCCTTCTGTTGTCCCTCTTCCTGATTTCCTCTGGTTGCCTGCCCTGCTACCTATCTACCTGTGTTTTTTTGTTGAGATTTGATCCAAGAAAATCCAAACTTGGTTCAAGTCCTTGGAATAGTCCTAGCGCTTGCAGTCTGTCTGCCTGGAAGTTTTGGTTAAAGTTTCTTCTGCAAAAATTCTGTCTCCTTTACATAAGGCATTTATGGTGACTATGGTAACCATTTTCTGGTTGTTCTGGACCACAACCCCAGGTATTTGTAATAGACTTTCCCTGGCTGCTCAAAATTCTGTCCCCATCCTGGTCTGCTCTCCAATACCTTCTTTCATTTGACTCAGGTTCCCATCATTCTTACCACGCTTGTCCAGTCATCTTGGATAGGTTCTTATCCTGAGGACCTCTCACCCTTTCCAAAGTCAGGGATTGATGAATCTCTTTATTTGGACTCACACGACACCAAACTTACAACGGTCCCAAGTCACTCCCTCCCCTCCCTGCACCAAGTTTCTCCTGTGGGTCCAGATATCCCTCCCACCCAGGATTGTTCTCTGTGGTTGCTTACTGGTGCTTTGTTTATGGCCTTGGACGTCTATTTCCACCCTTTTCTCAGCCAGCCTCTTTTGAAAGGCCTCTTTGAGCGGCCATACCAGTCCTGCACTGGATGGCATCCTGGTGGTTGGTTCCACCAGGATGGGGGCCAGACTTTGTTAGTCTAGCCCCCTGTCTTACACACCTGGTCCACAAAAAATTGCAAAAGTTTTCACAGTTTTGCTTAGTATACTTATACCCAGAAAATGACAGGAAGATGCTCATTGCCATTCTTACAATAAAGTGTTATGGACCCTTGGTTCACACAGGTCTTACCCTACATAATTTTAGCACTTTACCATTTTCAATTCAATCTTCCTGGGTCCGTCCCTGCTTCCCATCAAGCCCAAGAAAACGTGGACCAACCGCCCAAGTTATACCATCCCCAGGAGCACCATAAGACCCAGTACATTTTTACAGAGTATCCTCAAAACCTAGTGTTCCAACCGAGTTTCTAGACTCACCCGCTAATGTATCTTATGATACACAGGGGGCGCTCAATGAGCCGCCCCTTGATGTGTCTAACGTTATGGATTAATCTGATGACAGTACTGAATGGCGGGTACTTCATTCTAATTAGGAGCGTTGCCAATTTGACCTGCTGATCCCCGCACGAGTTATTCCTTGGCTCCAAACCCTACATGGAACTCCCCACTATGCCACCCCCTTGTGGCCTTGTGGCTTCCCCATATAGTATATTAGTCACAATATTCTACAATAAACGACACCTTATTCTTATTACTCTGTCCTTTCCTATTGGACTGTTGTCTTTCCCAATTCCAAGTACTGAACTCTCATTGGTTCAGTTGCAACACTAGATTATTTGGAGTTTACCTTAGAGGAGATATTAATTTATGGCCCAGAAGCCCATACCAGAGAAACAGAGCTTATTGGTTGTGAAGGAACTTGGATCACCGTGCAATCTTTGCTATTTTATGATAAATATAACTACCTGCCCGCGTACTTGGTACCAATGACACTGCCCTTGACTCTGCAGCCCAACCGCCCGCAAGAATCTGTTGTTACTAGTGATTTAACCTCCATCCAGATATTTGGAGTCATGTGCATCACCCTCACTGTCTTAATAGATTCTATGGTGCCCATCAGCGGACCCTGGGCCATCCTCATGAAATCACTATCCTATATTGTAAAGTTAGCCCCCATCCTGTGGTGGACCCTTCCTTCTGGGACTGTGGGCTGTCTGTCCGCAAGTTCTCAGGAACCTACCACAGGATGGATCCCTGACACCTTCTTTTTGTTTTTCTATCATAAAAAGGGCAGCATATTGGTTGCTTCTAAACTGTGGTACATTTGGCTGTTGTCTACCAAAGCGCCACAGCTATTTATAGAGCCTATGAGGAATTTATTGTTTGATTGTACAATTGTTTGATTTCTTGTACAATATACCCTTTCCCAATATATTTGGGACCCAATTTTGCTTATGGCATTGATCTTTGAGGGTTTCAGAATGTGGGCCTCACAAATCCCTGGCCATTTGAGCTTGTCAAGGGGGTTCCTGTGAGAATCAGGAAGCAGGTTAAGAGGAAATAAAACCAAGCTCTCAACCACAATAAAATTGCGGTTTCAGCAACAACCAAAAGATTGCTGCCAAAAATTCATGGGAGGCCAAAGGGGAGAAGGAATCAACTGAACACCAAAAACAACAGGCAAAACCAGAAGGCCAAATTAAACTAACAAATTTTAAACTTTATTAGAGTAGAGAATGATGAATCAAGGTCTTTTACAACTCTTGCATTCATTTAAGGAATGTGATAGGATTGAGGTGGTAGATTGAATGTCACAAACTAATTGGCCAATGATATGAACGGATAAAAATGCATTTCTTGAGGCAGAAAAATCTTGACAAATTTTGAATGGACATAGTCAAAAAGGAGAACTGAACCAACTAAAATCAGGAATATGCTTTGGATGCAATTACCATTGCTCCCAGCTGCTCTTGTACATGATATTTAACCAGAGGTGTCTCTTGGGTGGGTTAGGTGGGGGCATCTTCAGAATAATTCCAAAATATTAATTTAATGGCTTTTCTTGGGCTTTTTCAATAGCGTTTTGGATAAATATTCAAACATAATTTGGTGGAAATTCCCAAGCATTTGGCAGGAATTAAAGTGGAGGCCTAAGGGGGAGGCGTAACTTTACAGTTACCTTCTGTGTGTACATTGGGTAAGTGCTTCCATACTTTCTGTGGTATTGCAGCAATATATGATACCTGGTTGTCATGGTCATCCTGGGCCCTGACACTGTATCTCCTCCTATCAGCTACTATAACTTATTTTAGGCCCTAGAACTACCTATTTTATTAGTAGATATAAAAAAGGACCTTATTTCTGGGTAACCAAGCATATACAATTATATATTTCAAGACTACCCTTTATAGGCAAACAAGTTAACCCTATGTATTTTATGAAGCCTCTATATTCTCCCATCTCTTCTTAGTTGAGGGAAGCTACTAACCCAATGAACAGTTGCTTGGGTATGCCTACCTAATTTCTACTGTCTTTAAGCAACTTTCATAACCTGCATTAAAAATGGACCTTGATAGGTTATAAAATCTCTCCGCTCTTGAAGTTGGGGCTCATCTTCTGCTTGGCTCTCTCATACAAACAACCTGATGTTGCAATAATCTCAACCCCTTGCAAGCTAAACAGTGTCAAAACAACAGGGTCAACTCCCTGGAAAGGTTCCAACTAAGAGGTTTTGTGACCTGAAATCCAAATTCCCTGGACCCGTAGCCAAATGTGGAAGTCAACTCAAATTTCTGGAAACAGCAACATGAGCAAATAATGATCTCATACAGTGGATGCCTCAATTTAGCGCTTGGCTCATTACCAGGATCAAGCCACCCCCTAATCATCCAGCCAAGTGATTACCATAATCATGTTCCTGATATCCATGATTTACTCACACTATATAAGCCATAACTCCAAATAAAGATATCTATCAAGCTTCTAATCATTTTCCCTGTGTAACTCTGCTAAAACAGCACAGTTACAGCATTGGTAGCACAGGTAGGTTTCTAATATCACCTTTCTTTTCAAAATTCCTCCTGTTTCCTGTATCTACTGCAGTCAAAAAATATACAAAAGAATTATGACTGGGCTCCCTGTGGATTAGAAGTCCTACACGCCAGGTACCAAGATACCAGAAGGATTTGTCCTGTACCAGAACATGCTTGTACCAGTCCCCGCCTTCAACACTCTGTTAGCACAAGGATTCTTCCAAGCATCTATCATCCCGCCCTGCACCACAGAAGAAGAAGGAACCATGCCTGTGTATGTGGCCCAACAACTTTGGAGTGCCGCCCTTGAACCATTTGCTGGAGCCAATGACAATAACTCCACAGCTTGGATCCAATCTGCCCAAAGCAAGCTGGCACAGATGGAATGCCCACAACGCCTTTGGATTGCAGAAATATCCATTTGCCTAACCAATAACACAGGCACCTGGTGCAACAAGTGCTATTAGAACCACACAGAAAAGGACTAGGATACATTCAAATTGGACTTCTTGGCAAGATTTGTAATGAAGAACACAGCCCTCATTATCATACACCAAGTAAAGAACTTGAACCAAACTGGTACAGTAAAGGAGCTCACCCAAGCCTATGAGGAACTCTTTCTACAAGATCCTTCAGATATGGCTTTTGACAACCCAGTCACACATCTCATGTACTATGACATCCTCTAACTACATGTAATGAGACACATGAACCTGGATCAATTAACCAATCTTCAGAGTTTATATCATGAATCAGAGAAAGCAGAACAAACGTCTAATGCGCTACATAAGGCGCAAACCAGAAAAAGGGAGATACCTAAAGACTTCTACGTCTCAGGACTCTCTAACTGCCCTCTGCCTAACAATGGTAATAACACAAATAACAAACCTTTGTGATCCAATGGCCATAAAAAAACTATGGCCAGTCCAACCATACCCACTTTAGAGTTACCAGCACTCAGGATAACCAGGACAAGGGAAAAGCCTGGGGAGAGCATTAAGCAAGCCAAGCTCTCCCTGTCAACCTTCTGCCTTTCCAAATGATGAATATTTCCCAGAGGACATGGATCAATGCCCTATGATCCAGGTCCCCTAAGGAGATCCAGTACTCTATGCCATTACCAGACATACCAATAAACTGATGTCTTACCATTTCTGCTTTTGAAGTTACACAGGCTCAGCTCTCTTGGACTCAGGCATAAATTGTACCCTCATCAATATCAATTTTGTGAACAAGTTCAAGTTATCCACTAATCCTTTGTGGATTAAAAGCGTTGTTTTAGCTGATGAACATCACATTACTGTTTCATGGGAAACTTCCCTCTTTACCATCACACTAGATAACCTTCACTTCACCATCCAAGACCTGTCATTGATTTACCCTGATTTTATATAGTCCTTGGCTTGAACTGGATAAAAAATAACAACCTGCACATAGATTGGGTCACCTCAGTGTCAACCACCAAATCTACCCAGATACTGTAGATTAATCCCTTTGATACCATGTCTTTGTACACATTACAGAGACCCAAGAGGAAAAGGATAATCTCAAGACAATTTATTGGGATTCCTGCAGTACAAGGTCATAAACTTCAAGGACCACCAAGACACTGTCACCACCCAGGATCAGGAAATTGTAACCTGGCACCCAGAAATTTTCAAGGAGGCACTGTCAGGGCTACCACCCAAGAAACACATACAACACTCAATATAACTCAAGAGTCCAGTGCCTAAGGCATGGCCTATATACTGAATCACTCCCAACAAGGATGAAACACTCCAAGATTATCTCAAGGAGGCCTTGGAGAAAAGACTCATCCAACCTTCACAGTCACTCTTTGGAGTCACAGTGTTCTTTGTGGCAAAGAAGGACGGGTCCCTCAGGCTATTTACCAACTAATGTGCATTGAGTGACGTCACCATTAAGAATTTTTACCCTCTCCTGCTTATCAATGATATTTTTGATGCCTTGGGTGGAGAACCCTTCTTCTCAAAGATTGACATGACTGCAGGGTATAATCAAATTCACATCAAAGAAGTCATCCCCAAGACCGTCTTTTGGACCAAGTACAGTTCATACAAGTGTGCCATACTCAATTTTGGAATGACAAACACACCATCAACCTTTTTAACCTTCATGAATGAGGTCTTTGTGCCCCATATTGGCAAACATTCACTAGTGTATTTGGACAATATCATTGTTTATGGTCCCTCTGTGAACAATACTACAAGGACTTGGAAGCAGTATTTGCAACCCTAGCATAACACAAGCTCCTCACAAAACCATCCAAATGCCAATTTTACTGCAAACAACTCCCCTTTCTTGAACATGTGATGTCAAAAGAGGTCATAAAAATGCTCAGAAAATCCAAGCTATATGCAAGATGCCACTGCCTAAAGACAAGAGCAAGCTTTAAACTTTTCTTGGAATGATAGCCTATGTTTGAAGTTTTATCCCAGACTGTGGCGTCCTTACTGCACCACTGTCTGCCATTATGTGCGCCAAGTCAAAGTTTGTATGGACTCCCAGCAAGACTTTCAAGATTGACAATTGTCTTTCCCTTGAAACTCAGGCCCAAGGGCGGGATTCAAACCATGGCCCTGATTTCCCACAGGCCGCCACCCCTAAGGACCAATGGGCCAGCCAGCTGCGGTTTCTTGAGATCAAGCACCCTCAAACTGAGGCCAAGCATGAGTCCCTAGATGATAATGACAGCCAAGCCTTGGAAACAGACTGCAAAACAAAAGATTGAATGAACTTCCTAATGAAGGCAAAAAATCACTACCATTAGCTTCATGAGCTTGAAGTCTACACTAGTGGTCAATCAAGAGCCATGCCCAGAGGAAATTGCGGGCTTAAGGCCCTCCCCCATGACCATGTCTTGAGAACAGAAGGGCCAAGCAAACCTTCATGAGATTTCAATCAATGAGCAGGCCCCCAGCAGCAGTGCTATTTTGCCGCTCCTAGACCCAAGCATCCTGGCCACCCAATTTCAGATTTCCTGATCTTATGATGAAACCCAAATAGAAAAATGTAAGTTTGGAGGTGGGGTACTATTTAGACCCAGAGACCCTACACTAAGAATCTATTGCCATTTTTAAATAAAATGTTATGGGACTTTGGTTTCCTCATTTATTACTCTATTTTATTCTTGCCATTTATCAGTTCAACTCAAGATCTTCCTGACCTCCTGCCCAGAGTTTATTGTCCATCCTGTGCTCCCTTTGGTCCCCTCCACTTTATGGAATACCCCTTGAAGCCCAAATACAAGTAATTCACCCTTGAGAATATACTTGAAAAATATCCCCTGGCCTGGTCAAATTTACAAGTAAGATACAACAGACAAGGCCCTTGGCATCACACCAAGCCCTGCCTTTTCAAATACAAGTACAACTTGCTGTCTGTGTACTAACTGGATATGAAGCTGCCAATTACTCCAAAGCAAATGCCTGAATCTGCACCTGAACTTCCCTTGGACCACAAAAATAAGCTGTTTGGAACTGTGTATATTACCCTCTCTGGAGTGATAAACACTATAATTCCGGGTGTCAGCCCGTGGTCCTGGGTGGGGAAGTCCTTCTCATACCTCTTTAAGTTAGCCCCAATCTTGTGGTGGGCTCTGCCCGCAAAACTTGCATCCTGTGTGATCCCTGAAAACAATGGGCTGGCTGCCCAAGCTTGGATCCCTGCCAGAGACCTTTGTTTATGTTGCTTGAAGGAGAAACTGGCATCTGTCCCATAATGCAATACCCAAGAAGGGATGATGATAACCAGATGGAGATCAATGCCTTGACACCTCCATTGGAGGAGTACTACACATCAAAACAGACACAGGCAATTACCTACCAGTAGCTTACAAGCTGCACAAGCTCACAGACAGCAAGTGCTGTTACCCAATCCATGATAAGGAGTTACTGACAATTGTACATTGCTTAGTCAAATGCAGGTGTTACCTAGAACGGCAGGAAGAATTCACTGCCCTAACCAATCACCAGTCCCTTATATATTTCAAAACACAAGCCAATCTGTCCAGATGCCAAGACTTTTGGATGGTGTTCCTAGAATAATTTAGCATGAACATTCAATACAAACCTGGGCCATAACTGGTCATGGCTGACGCCCTCTTTTGCCTATATGTAAGGGCTTCTAGAGGCAAAAATGACCTGGATCTAGACTGGTCCATCCTGGTGCTTTGAACCAAAAACAAAAGGGTTCCTCCAGAAATCACAGATATTACCAGTGTCAAAACAGCAGGGTTGACCTGCCAGCAAAGTTCTGAGTAAACAGGTTTGTGACCCGCAATCCAATTACCCGGCCGCTTGAAGCCAGACTAAGAAGTCAACTTGGATTACCAAATCCAACAACATGAACAAATGCTTATCCCCTATGGTGGATACCTTGTTTTGGCGCTTGGCTCATTACCAGGATCAAGCCACCCCCTTCACCATCCAACTGTGTGATCAACGCTATCATGTTCCTATTACCCATGATTCATACCAACTATATAATCATTATCTCTCAATAAAGAATATTATCTAGTTTCTAAATATTTTCCCCCTTGTAACTCTGCTAAAACAGCACAATTACAACACCAGAGATACCTTTGTCAAGAAAAAACACTTGTTTATAGACATTTAAGGAACACTGCAACACAAAATGATCAATAGAGAAACCATTCCATATATTCTCACACATCAAAGAGTTGACACCATCTTGCGCTACCATCAAGACTTAGGCCATACAAAGAGCCAAAACCTATACAAGTTCCAGAAGCACAAAAACTGATGGCTTACTCTGTATAGGGAGGTACATGAGGTCTTTGAGCAATGTGAAGCATGTGAAAAATTTGCAAAAAGCAACACTCCTCCAAAATTGGTGTTACCCATATGAACCCAACTGCCTGTAAGGTTTGGGCCCTTGATATTGTAGGCCCAATTCCAGGAAACCATAATGATAAAAATTATATCATTGCCACTATTGACTTTACCACCCAATGGCCAGTGGCACAATCTGTCAAGGCACACACTGGCAATGATGTGCAGCAATTCATTGGCAAAGAAATTATCAGTAAATTTGGAAAGCCAGAGTTATTGAAACCAACAGAGGCAAAGAGTTGACCTCAGAAGACACAAACATCCTCTCCCAAATATGAAGTTAAACATACAGTGACCACACCATACCACCCTCAGGTCAATGGCAGAGTAGAGAAGCTGAACGGGAGCCTTTTACAAGCCCTTGCCAAACTCACTGCTGGGAGACCTGAGGGGTGGCACAAACATTTGGCAACTGCACTTCTTGTGTGTTTTACTTGGGTGAACAGATCCACTGGAAAGAGTCTCTTTGAACTTGTCTATGGAATACAACCAAACATTGCTCAAACCCTTACTGGGCCCAAGTTGGTGTTGTAACTGTGCTGTTTTAGCAGAGTTACAAGGAGAAGAATATTTAGAAACTAGATAATATTCTTTATTGAGAGATAATGATTATATAGTTAATGTGAGTCATGGATAACAGGAACATGATAGTGTTAATCACACAGTGGGATGGTGAAGGGGGTGGCTTGATCCTGGTAATAATTCAAGTGCCAAAATGAGGTATCCACCGTAAGGGATCATCATTTGTTCATGTTGTTGGATTTGGCAATTCGAGTTGACTTCCTAGTCTGGCTTCAAGTGACTGGATAATTGGGTTGCAGGTCACAAACCCGCTTACTCAAAACCTTGTTGGTGGGTCAAGCCTGCTGTTTCAACACCCCCCCAACTGAAGGTTGGCCTCCTCTGGGGGTAGGTTGTCAGGGAGGTTGTCAGGAGTCCAGGCGCCATACCAGACTAACTGTTGTTCTGTGGCAGGTAGGGCGGTCTTGCACTGTCTCTGTCTTGCTTTGCAGGGTCTCAGGAAATCAAGGTGGAGGATTTTGTCTTGTTTATGTTTCCTGAGTCCTTGCATGAGGTAAGTGTTATTTTTTTACCTTTAGGATGATTGCTGGTCCTACTTTTTTGGGTTGTAGTTTGCTTTTATCAATGTTCATGACCCAAACTTTGTCACCAACTTCATGTCTGTCTTGGATGGGGACAAATTTCTTTTGCAGACGCTTTTTTTCTCTTTCTGTTTGATCACCATTGGCCTCTATGACCTGGGGATCTGATTGAGGGGGGACCTTGCTTGGAATCTCCAGCTTGGGTCCTGATAGTGCTTGAATGATATTGGGCTGTGTGCCGTATAACAACTCAAAAGGGCTTTTCCCAGTGGATCTGTTCACATGAGTTTGGCATACAAGTAGTGCAGTTGATAGCTGCTTGTACATGTCTTCAGGTCTCCTGGTGGTGAGCTTGGCCAAGGCTTGCACGAGGCTATTGTTTAGCCGCTTCACACGTCCATTGGCCTGAGGGTGGTATGGTGTTGTCACAATGTGCTTGACCCCATTCTTGGTGAGGTATATGTTGGTGTCTTCAGAGGTCAATTCTTTGCCTCCATCAGTTATCAGGAGCTCTGGCTTTCCAAACTTGCTGATTATTTCTTTCCCTATGAACCGCCACACGTCATTGCCAGTATGTGTCTTTACTGCTTGGGCTACTGGTCATTGTGTAGCAAAGTCTATTGTGGTGATGATGTATTTCTTATCATTATGTTTTCCTGGCATGGGGTCAACAATGTCTAGGGCCCACACCTTGAAGGATAGCTGCGTGTGGATGGGTAGTACTGATTTTGGTGGGGTTTTGCTTTTTGCAAATTTCTTGCATACTTTGCATTGATCTAGGACTTCTTGAACTTCACAGTACAGGGTTGGCCACCAGGCCTTGTGTTTAAGGAATTTTTAGAGGTTTCAACTTTTTGTGTACCCTAGGTCTCTATGGTAACGTAGGATGGTGTCAACTTGCTGATGTGTGGTGTCACGGTAAGTTCCATAATGTCGGGTATTGTCCGTCCAAGTAAGAAGGCACGGAAGGCCAGGAAACCTGTATCAGAATTGACCAAGTTAACAGATTTAAACCAAACAGTTGATCAAAAATGGGTCACGGCTGCTCCAGTATGCCAACTGAAACCAGCTCCCCCTTGTAAACTGACGTTGATAAATTGACGTAATATGAGGGTCACCCAATATAAGCTCATTAATCAGCATGGTTGTCAGAAACTGGTCACACAAGGGTTCTTTGCAACCTGGACTAGATACTTACTAGAAGATGTCAAAGGAATAGGAGATCAAGACTCAGGTGGTATTACTTAGTCAATCTTTCTGATATATATTGAATAATTTTCCCTGTTTCAACTCTAAGAGTTGAGTCCTTCTAAATTTACTCAATAAAAATCAATTATCCCAAGTTCTAATTTTAAATTTAAAAAATGCATGCTGTGCTTGGGTTGTTGCAGTATATCCCGTACAATCTGATTCTGAACAGAATCATTTCAGGAAGATGGGGCCCAGCATCTGGAACTTTGTTGTTGGCGCCGCAAAATGTTAATTTCATGCCAGCCAATTTTGTAGCTCCTCCCCCCATTCTGGAAAATGAAGATTGTGTCACTTCTCAATGCCCAGAATTCTACACTGAAGATGCATTGATGCTTTCCCAGGTCATCTATCTTGGTTTACTCTGGTTAGGATTGATTGTTCTACTTAATCCTGGAGTTTCAATTGGAAATTTCACAAAAAGATATTTAAAGCCGTGTTGGTGGTTAATCATCAATTCTATTTGGATTTGGGTTGTAATTCCCCATCATTTAGAAACGGCTTCATATTATCCAGTGATTTCTGTCACATTACTCAACTCTTCTACATCTGAGTTTTTGGAAGCAGTTCATCATGAATTCATGTTTATTTTCTCCTGCTCTGTCAAGATATCTGCGTTTACCATGTTTATTTGCATCAGTTCATTTCTGAGTTTTCAGTTTGGACTTTTCTTTAATTTTTGGTTTCCATCTCCGGTTGCAGTTGTAGAGGCTGGATCCTCTGTTTCCTATTTCTGTTGTGTCATGTCATTTTGGCATCTGGATTATTTTCCTGCCCCACCCACTGATGAAATTTTGCGTGAAGTTTTTTCAGCATTATCATTTTATTCTGGCTCTAGCCTTAGTCACAAATCCCAAGTTTACCATGTGATGATGAAGGTTTCCAAAGATGCTTGAGAATGGTTGTTGTCCGCGGTGGAGCGCAATCCACGTGTTTTAACTGAGAGTGCATCTCTATACCCTTTGTTAAAAAATTTGTGTGTATCTATTTAGGAGCTCAAAGTATATTGTAAGCTGTACGCCATCTGTCAGGGTAAAACTCCGCTTTTGGTATTCCTTCCTCAGTTTCTTACCTATTGCTGTACAATCAATGTTCCTGAGGTGAACAAACTCTCAGTGTTGTGGTTAGCAGTTGACCAGACTGCCCAGGATTTGGTGGTTTGGGATTCCCTGTTAACCACAACTGAGGCCCTGGTAAGCCAAATTCTTTCTCTGGTCTCAAATCTGTCTACTTCCAAACAAGGTATGTTGGTAATTGAGGATAAATCTGCTGTACGCTCTTGGTTTTCTGGTCCTTGCTCCTTGGTAGTTTCTTCCAACCAAAGCCAAGATTGTTCTCCCCCTAGCTTGTCTCAACTACAATTGGCAGTGGTGAACAGACCCGGTGATGTAAAGGAGGCCCCCATAGTGTCAATTCCTGATAGTTCCTTGGCAATGCTTCAGCACATTGTACCTACAAAATCTTCCGTTATTACATCCAAAAAGTTGCCCCTTGTTCCCATTGATTGTGATAATCCTGTTCTTCCAGCTGCCGTCCAAGAAATGATTGAGCGTTACTTCCAGGAGCATCCTGCTTCCTTAGCTGCTGTCTGTACTGCCAATGAAAAACAAGGCCCTGCCAAGAATGCTACCTTTGCTGCAAATAAACTCACTTCTGGTTACTTCTTGTTTCATGGTAGCATTGATAATGGTCAGACTATCTATCAGCCAGTCATCTTGTTAGATACAGGTGCTTCCAAAAATTTTATGAGTGTGGAGACTGCTGACTTGCTACAACTCAAGTACCATCCGGGAATGCTAGTTAGGGGTGGAAATTGTCAAACGTTTCCCTCTTTCCAGCTGAAGAAGCCAGTTACTTTTGTGGTAGCAGGCCAGTCTTTTACTACAAGGTTTTCTGTTTGCCCTACTCTTATGTATCCTATCATTTTGGGAGTGGGTTGGTGGAGAGATCATAATGTATCAACCTTACTGGAGAAAAATGAGCTACAGGTGGAACACTCCTCGGGTATAACTATTTGTATTCCGCTGTTGGATATGTCTGAATTGGAGCAATCATCACAGACCATACAATTGTTTCCTGTCCCTGTCCCCATAATTTTGGATTTACCGGCATGTTTGCAACCCTGGTCCGCGGCATTCAACGCCACCAGAGGCAAAGTCTTTCCCAAGCACACTCAGTTTGACTTTGACTTTAAGGTCACTGTTGATCTGATCAGAATTGTGTCTCCTATTCACCCTTTAACCTTGAAGGAAGATGCATGTTTGGAAGAGTGGACTCGTGACATGTTGGCAAAAGGCTACATTTTTAAGAAGGCTTTGTCAATCTGCTCTCTGTTATTGTTTGCTCAGAAGTCTGATGGGTCCCTTTGTCCTTGTGTTGACTACGGGAATTTGAATAACATTACAATTCTGGATCCTTATCCTTTACTTCTTGAAGCACATATCTCTAGATGTGTTGAGAAGGCCAAGATATTCTTGAAACTTGATCTGTCAAATGCTTTCAATCAAATCAGGATTGCAGAAGGTATGGAATGGTTAACAGCATTCAGAACCAAGAAGGGTATCTTCCAGTTCCGTGTAATGCCTTTTGGATTAAAGAATGCCCTGGCTTGCTTTCAGCGGTTGATTGATTCAGTCCTAGGAGATCTCCTAGGTGTTTGTGCCATTGCATATATGGATGACATCTTGGTGTTTTCTCTGGATGAGGAGTCCCATAAGTCCCACTTGTTGGCAGTTATAGAGCGCATTCTCCAAGCAAACTTGAACATCAAAAGGAGTAAGTGTGAATTCTTTAAACATAAGGTTATCTTTCTGGGTAATATTATCTTTGGATGGTCACACCATTGCCCCTGACAAGGAAGCTGCAGTTCAAGATTATGCTACGCCTGTGACGGTATCCCAACTTTGTAGTTTCCTGGGTACATGTATGTTCTTAAAGAAATTCACTCCCCACTTGTCTGAAGTGGCTGCCCCTTTATATTTGGCTAGTGGAAAGACAACTTTAGTTTGGACATCTGAGTGCGCAAGTGCATTCTCAGCAGTCAAGGCTCTTTTGTTATCCTCCCCAGTGTTAAGACATGTAGATCCTGAGCTTCCTTTTGTTGTTTCCACCAATGCATCTAAATACGCTGTGGCTAGTGTGTTGTTGCAGACTGCTGGTGATGGGATTGAGAGACCTGTAGGGTATTTCTCCTGGAAGATGGAGGCTCGTGAACACAATTACATGATTTATAACATGGAATTGTTGGCTGTTGTGGGATTTTTGAAGCACTGGCATCATCATCTCATGTTGTCATGTCATTCATTTGTAGTAAGAACTGACCACAAGGCTCTTCTGTATTATTGACAACCTGGGTTTTGTCAGGTTGCCAATCCAGATGGCATGGTGATCTGACAAGATACAAGTTCCGCTACAAGTTTATTAAGGGATCTGACAGTCACTTGGCTGATGCTCTAAGCAGGAATCCCTCACATCTCCCAGATGCTAGTATGGATGCCAAGTTTAACACACATACTATGATTCCAGACAAAGCTGTGGTGCCTTTTGTATTACCTCCACCGGCTATGTTGGCCACCATGTCCTTAGCTGAGAGCGCAGACCTGGACTTGTATTCCAAGGTTAAGTTTCTGCAACCTTTGTCCAAAGGTTATGATAGGTTATTGGAGCTAGCATGTACACACCCAGTAGATCAGCCTCAGGGTTATCATAAGATTGGTCCAGTCTTATATCATCAAGGTTGCTTGTGGGTCCCTGAAGGCACTATTTGGGATGAAATTATGGAGGCTAATCATACCTGTCCAACAGCTGATCATTCAGGGAAAAACAAAACAGTGTAACTTATTCGCTGCCAGTTTTCCTGGAAAGGTTTGACTGTGCAGGTAGCCGCTTTTGTTTGAGATTGCCTGATATGTGTTTGATTCAAGGCCAGTTGGAATAAGACTACTGGTTTACTGGTTCCACTTCAGCCTGCTGCGGGCCCTTGGACGTCTGTGTTGGTGGATTTCATTGGCAAGCTTCCCAATTCCAATGGGTTTAACACAATCATGGTAGTAGTTGATTGTTTCACAAAGATGGCACACTTTGCACCTTGCTCAACCACAATTACTTCAGTGGAAACTGCTAGGTTATTTGTGAACAGAATCTTCTCTCTACATGGCATCCCAATGGAGATTGTAAGTGACCGTGGTCCTCAATTTATTGCTCAGTTCTGGGAAGCTTTTACTGGAATCCTTGGTATCAAATTGTGCCGCTCTACTGCTTTCCACCCCCAGTCCAATGGACAAACGGAGAGGGTAAACCAAAGCTTGGAGGTCTATCTACGTTGCTACACCAATGCGCAACAAGATGACTGGTGTGATAATCTACCCATGGCAGAGTTCACATATAATAACGCCCCGCACACGTCAACTCAAGTATTGCCATTTTATGCCAATGTGGGTTACAATCCTTCTTCCAACATGGTTCCTTGTTTGGTTAGCAATATGGAAGCTGCAACTGATCAAGCCGCTGAATTGAAGCAGGTCCATCAGGAGCTCCAAGTTACTCTCGCCGCCGCCGTGACAACTTACAAGGAATACGCAGATTGCAAGCGCCAGGAAGGTCCAACTTACAGGCCAGGTGATTTAGTCATGGTCGATGCTCGCAATATGAAACTTAAAGTGTCATGCCGTAAATTGGGTCCCAAGCAAGTTGGTCCCTTAAAGGTAGAATGTCAGATTGGTCCCTCCGCTTATCGGCTGGATTTACCTCCTGCTTTCAAGATTTTCCACACCTTCCATGAATGTCTCCTTACTCCCTTCAAAGGAACAGAGACCCCCTCTTCCCAACCCATTCTTGTGGAAGGAGAACCTGAGTACAAGTTAAATTGTATTCTAGCTTCCCACAAGAATTGTTGCTGTTTGGAATATTTGGTATCTTGGAAAGGTTATCCTGATTCTGAAAACTCCCGGGTTCCCCACTACAATTGTTCAAATTCCTCTGATCTGATCCATGAGTTCTACAAGCGCAATCCCACTGCTATTGGACATCCTGAACTTACCCTTGCTGCAATGAAACTCCCACCTGCCCATAAGAATTTCTCTTTATCCCATCTCCCAGATGGTGGTATTGTGCCCAGGGCTAAAGCAGAGGGTAATGTCACGGTAAGTTCCATAATGTCGGGTATTGTCTGTTCAAGTAAGAAGGCACGGAAGGCCGGGAAACCTGTATCAAAATTGACCAAGTTAACAGATTTAAACCAAACAGTTGATTGAAAATGGGTCACAGCTGCTCCAGTATGCCAGCTGAAACCAGCTCCCCCTTGTAAACTGACGTTGATAAATCAACATAATATGAGGGTCACCTGATATAAGCTTATTAATCAGCATGGTTGTCAGAAACTGGTCACGCAAGGGTTCTTTGCAACCTGGACTAGATACTTACTAGAAGATGTCAAAGGAATAGGAGATCAAGACTCAGGTGGTATTACTTAGTCAGTCTTTCTGATATATATTGAATAATTTTCCCTGTTTCAACTCTAAGAGTTGAGTCCTTCTAAATTTACTCAATGAAAATCAATTATCCCAAGTTCTAGTTTTAAATTTTAAAAATACATCCTGTGTTTGGGTTGTTGTGGTATATCTCGTACAATCTGATTCTGAACAGAATCATTTCAGGAAGATGGGGCCCAGCATCTGGAACTTTGTTGTTGGCGCCGCAAAATGTTAATTTCATGCCAGCCAATTTTGTAGCTCCTCCCCCATTCTGGAAAATGAAAATTGTGTCACTTCTCAATGCCCAGAATTCTACACTGAAGATGCATTGATGCTTTCCCAGGTCATCTATATTGGTTTACTCTGGTTAGGATTGATTGTTCTACTTAATCCTGGAGTTTCAATTGGAAATTTCACAAAAAGATATTTAAAGCCGTGTTGGTGGTTAATCATCAATTCTATTTGGATTTGGGTTGTAATTCCCCATCATTTAGAAACGGCTTCATATTATCCAGTGATTTCCATCACATGTGGGGACATAAGGGATTGTGGTTCCGTCAGATATTTTTTGATGCAAGGTTCCATACATGTCTGCAAATAAGTGCTTGTTTTTAATGACTGTTTCTTTTGTTATGTTGGTTGTGCTAGGGGGGAAGCCTTTGTCCTTTGTCCAAAGTACCAAGAGGGGCCAGTCTGGGTCAAGCCCATTTTCTCCTCTTGTGGCACAGACGTACAGGCGCAAGAGGGTGTCCACCATGGCAAGTTCTGGACCATTTTTGTATTGTATGAGCATATTAAATCTCTCTAAGAGTTCCATCCTGAAGACTTGACGGCGGAATAGGTTTGCTTGGGCTTTGAAATATATGAGCAACTTGTGATTGGTCAGTGCCGTGAATTCTTCCTGTTGTTCTAGATAACAGCGCCATTTGACTAGGCAGTGTACAATGGCCAACAGTTCTATGTTGTGGATAGGATATTGACACTCACCATCTGTCAACTTTTATGATTCATAGGCTACAGGAAGGAAGTCACCATCATTATTTTTGATTTGTAGTACTCTCCCAATGGATGCGTCTGAGGCGTTGGTTTCCATTTGGTATTCCCTGTCACGTTTGGGGTATTGCAGGATAGGTGCTGTCATGAGTTTCTCTTTGAGGCGTCTAAAACAGAGGTCATGTTGGGGGGTCCACACAAACTTGGATTTGGTGCCAGTTATGGCGGATAAGGGGGCTGTCAAGACGCCACAATCAGGTATAAAGCAGCGTACATAGGCCACCATCCCCAGGAATGTGCGGAGTTCTGACTTGTCCTTGGGTGGTGGCATCTTGCAGATGGTCTGTATCTTTTGACTGTTGGGTTTGATGCCGTCTTTTGAGACTATGTTTCCTAGGAAAGGCAGTTTCTTGCGGAAGAACTGGCATTTAGAGGGTTTGGCCAGCAGCTTGTGTTGTGCCAGGGTAGGAAAGACTGCCTCTAAGTTTTTGTGGTGCTGCTCTACCAAGGGGCTATAGACAATAATGTCGTCCAGGTAGACTAAGGCATGCTTGCCTATGTGAGGGGCAAACACTTCATGCATGAAGGTCACAAAGTTTGAGGGGGTGTTTGTCACACTAAAATTGAGTACCACACACTTGTATGAGCTTTATTTAGTACAGAAGGCTGTTTTGGGGATGTCTTCCTCCTTAATACAAATCTGATTGTAGCCTGTGGTTAGATCAATCTTGGAGAAGACTGTGGCTCTACCCAAGGCATCAAAGAGGTTGTCAATAAGTGGTAGTGGATAAAAATTCTTGATGGTAAATTTGTTTAGGGCTTGGTATTCTGTGACTAGATGCAGGGTACCATCCTTCTTGGCCACAAAGAATACAGCGGCCCCAAAGGGAGATCATGAAGGGCGGATAAGTCCTTTCTCCAAGGCCTCCTTGAGGTAAGCACGTAGGGTGTCATCTTCATTTGGGGTCAGACAATAGATAGGTTGTGCTTTGGGTACAGCTCCTTTGAGTTGAATGGAATGTTGTATATGTTTTTCCGGGGGTAACCTGGGTAAAGCCTCCTTGAAGATTTCTAGATGGTGGACTACAATTTCTCTATCCTGAGGCGTGGATGTATCCTGGTGTTCTTTGAAGTGTATGATCTTGTACTGGCAGGAGTCCCAGTCAATTGTCTTCAGGTCTTCCTTTTCATCCAGGGTCTCTGTAAAGCGCACAAAGACGTGGTTGCATAGGAGTTGATCCACTGAGTCAGGGTAAATCTGGTGGTTGACACCTTCACATTTGATGGTCAATACTGAGGTTGCCCAGTCTACATGAGGGTTGTTCTTTTGCAACCAATTCAAACCCAGTATAATTTCAAACTTTGGAAATTCAATGATGGGGCCTTGGATGTTAGAATACAGTTTCTTGAGCATGACGGAGAAGGGGGTGGCTTCCCTTGTTACGGCAATGTGATCTTCATCAGCCAAAACCACGTTTTTAATCTACAAAGAATTAGTGGCCAGCTTGAACTTGTTCAAAAAGCTGCTGTTGACTAGGGTTCAATCTGCACCCAAATCCAAGAGTGCTGAGCCTTTGTAACTGCAAAAACGGAAAGGATAGGACATCAGCTTATTGGGATGTCTGGTAATGGTGTACAGTACCGGGTCCTCCAAGGGTACTTGGATCATTGGACATTGGTCCACGTCCTCAGGTTGGTACTCATCATTGGGCGAGTCAGGAGCTGTGTGGGGAGAGCTTGGCTTGCTTAATGCTCTCCCTGTGCTTTTCCCTTCTGTTGGTTGCCCTGTGTGGCAGTGACACAGAAATGTGTACAATTTGACTGGCCATTGTTTCCACTTCCATGTCCATTTGAACCTGCAGGTTTATGGTTTGTGTTGTTTTTGTTGTTTCCAGGGGGTGGTTGAGTGGACGCCTGCCTGTGTGAGAGTCTTTGGGTCTCTCTTGTTTTCCAGTTTGTGCTTTGTTAAGAGTGTTGCATGTTTGTTCTGCTTTCTCTGCCTCGCAATACAGACTCTGTAGATTGTTCACCTGGTCCAGGTTTACATGTCTCATTACATGTGATTTGAGTGCGTCATAGTACATGAGGTGTGTGGCTGGGGTGTCAAAGGCCATGTCAGAGGGTGCACATAGTCAAAGTTCCTTGTAGGTGCGGGTGAGTTCCTTCATAGTGCCTGTCTGTGTTAAGTTCTTTACTTGACGTATGATTATGAGTGTGGTGTCCTTAAGCACAAATCTTGCCAAGAATTCTTGTTTGAAGGTATCCCAGTTCTTCTCAGTATGTTTTTTGTGCCACTTGTTGCACCAGGTGCCAGTGTTGTGGGTCAGTTGGATGGAGATTTCTGCAATCCAAAATTACTGTGGGCATTCCATTTGGGCCAGCTTGCTCTTGGCAGACTGGATCCATGCGTCAGTGTTGTTGGTGTTGGCCCCAGCAAAAGGTTCCAAGGCAGCGCTTTAGAGTCTTTGGGCTACGTAGGCGGGCATGGTGCTTTTGTCAGTTGGTTGTGGAATGGTGGTGGCTGTCTGGAAAAACCCTTGTGCAGACATGGCATTGAAGGCGGGCAGTGGGATCACCGTGTTCTGGTACATGACAAAACCATCAGGTATCTTGTCACCAGGGGTGTACAGTGTCCAGTCTAGTGGGAGGCCAGACATGATTCTATCAAGGATTTGTTGGCCACGGCAAGTATGGGCAACAGGCAGAATTTTGGGGAATAAAGTAGGATGGGGAACCTACTTCTGCTACCATTGTTGTAACTGTGCTGTTTTAGCAGAGTTACAGGGGGAAATATTTAGAAACTAGATAATATTCTTTATTGAGAGATAATAATTATATAGTTAATGTGAGTCATGGATAACAGGAACATGATAGTGTTGATCACACAGTGGGATGGTGAAGGGGATGGCTTGATCCTGGTAATGAGTCAAGCACCAAAACAAGGTATCTGCCATAAGGGATCATTGTTTGTTTATGTTGTTAGATTTGGTAATTCGAATCAACTTCCTAGTCTGGCTTCAAGTGACTGGATAATCGGGTTGCGGGTCACAAACCCGCTTACTCAAAACCTTGTTGGCAGGTCAAGCCTGCTGTTTTGACATTGAAAATACCCAACAAGATACTGTCCTGTTCTGATCCCATAATACTCCATTCTAACAGTGACCAAAAGGAAAGAGAAGAGAAATGTCATCAAAATATGTCTGTCCCCATCCAGGCAAGGCACAAAGTTGGTGACAAAGTATGGGTGATGAGCACAGACAAGAGTAAACTACAGCCTGAGAAAACAGGCCCTGCCATTGTGTTGGAGGTAAACAACAACAACACTTACCTAGTACAAGGATTGGGCAAGTGTAAGCAAGACAAGGCTCTACACCATTACTGCCTGCAACCCTGCAAGGCCCACCAAAAATAATGTGAGACTGTCCTTCCTTCAACCAAGCAACAGCTGTAATACCCAGATACGGTAGGTAATACTTGCAGCAGGTATGGCAGGAGGTTGGCAAATTGGAAACCAGTCAGGGCAGTGACTATTAGATAGATGGTCATCAACCAAAGGAAGACCTTGGTGTGGATGTTGTATCTTCCAAAGCTCCCAGCAAAGTAGGTTAACACATAGTACATGATGGTGTACACCACAATGGACAGCGTGGAATGCGGAGACACCAGGGGAGGCCAGGAACCAGTATGGGAGGAGTTGAGTTGTCCAGGGTCATAGTGGGGATCATGACCTAACCCTTCTGATGAGGGTCCAAAGAACTCTGGTCCCTGTTGATAGCCTCCAATCCCAAGGCAAGCTGTAAGCACAGCTGTGAAGATGAGATGGTTCATCTTCCTTGGATTGGAGGGGTTTGGCTGGGGCTAACTAGTTAAAGTTGACTTAAGTTTTAGGTAAGATTTAGCTTTATTGAGGGTATTAAACTCAATAATAGCACAAGCTATTACTGAGGAGGGGGCCCCTTATTTATAGTGCTTCCCACTGTGCAAAGTTTTGCAAGTGGGAATAAAAATAAGGGAGTGGAGAACCCAAAAGTTTGGAAAGTGTGATTGGGAATTGGGGTTTGAGAAGGTGGTCAAACTCTTGTTCTTTGACAATCTGTTGGGGTTTTGGCCATTCTTGACTAGAGCCAATGCTTTTCCCTGGGTATGGAGTCAGGTGATAGTGAAAACTCATGGAACTTTCAAAATCTATTTTTGTTTTGGAAGGCATGGTTTGGCTGGGGTCTGGACTCAAGCATGTGGTTTGGTCCCCTGAATTACATTGGTTTGGAGTAGAATTGTTCTTAAAATTTGAACCCTGAGTTTCTCCTTCTTCTGAAGGACCAGAATATTTTATAGAATCTGAATCCTGAATTTGCCCTTCTTCTGAAGGGCAGGAATTGGTCAGTGATTTTCCCCTTCAACCAGTGACTTTTCTGATTGATTGCAGTATATGGGGGCTTTTGATTGGTTGTGGGGTGTGGCCTGGGACCTGGGTGGGTGGCTGGCAGCCAACTGGGACCCGGAGGGCAAGCGGGTGGGCTGGGGGCTGGTGGAGGGTGCTGGCGGGCGCCTGCTCAGATGATAAATTATTCTGGTGGTTGTTAAAGTTTGTTTTTTCCTTCATTTGATTTTTATTTCCTCCAATTAAAGGGGGAAAGTCCTTATTAAATTTTTCCTATTTAACAGGAAATACTTTTATTCTTTTCCAGCATTGTCCTCCAGTAAGTATTTGGTTTATGTCAGGAATATTCCTGACAACAGCTGGTGCAGTACGGCGCCTGGGCCCCAAAAACCTTCCAGCAGACCTCCCATCAGAGGAGGCTGACTCTCAGACAGGGGGTGTTGAAACAATGGGATTGACCCCTGGTAAGGTTCTGACCAAACAGGTTTGTGACCTGCAATGCAACTTTCCAGTGACCTGAAGCCAAATGCAAAAGTTGACTCAAATATCCAAGTCCAGCAACATGACTAAATGACAATCCCTGTATGGTGGGTACCTTGATTTAGAGCTTGACTCATTACCAGGATCAAGCCACCCCCTAACCATCCAGCTGAGTGATTACCATAATCATGTTCCTGATATCCATGATTCACTCACACTATATAAGCCATATCTTCAAATAAAGGTATATATCTAGCTTATGATAATTTTCCCCGTGTAACTCTGCTAAAACAGCACAGTTACGACATTGTCAATAAAGTTGGGGGTTGATTATATATTTTATTAGATGATAAGCTTTATTGAGTAGTTTCATGTGAAGTCTTATTTATAGGCTGGTACTATAAATAGTTTAATTGATGACATCAGGACAAATGGCTGAAGTTGGGTGAGATACGGGGTATTAGTTGAGGGGTTAAGTTTTTGTAAACTGCAGCTTGGATTTGTAGCTGGTGGTGTTAATCAGAGGAACGGACTCTTCTATTATCACCTCTCCAAAGTAGGAGGTCATCCTAAACTTGAAGGGCCCAGGACCAAATGCTTTCAAGGTAAAATAGTTGTAGAACTCGTGCTTCACTGGAGTCCACTTCTGATCGATGTAAGCTTCAAGGAGCTTAATAGGAGCTGCAGCATTGCGGATGGCTACCGCAGACCAGGATGCCGTGCTGCCCTTGATCCACGCGAAACGGATGCCGCCACTGGCGCGGCACAGGACGGGCTGCCATTGGATAGCCAGGATCCCCATCGTCGTGTTGCCGAGCTTCGCAAAGCTGGGCTGGTCCAAAAGAATGTCGGTGGGAGAGCAGCCTATGCACGTGTCGACAACTGCTGCTACCAGGGCATTCTTGCCTGACTTGATCTGCATGCATAGCCCACAGACGACGGAACCGTCAAACACTTTGGGCCCAACTGCTACAAATCTCCTATACGACTGGTTCGGGAAGTTACAGTTTCCCTTTTCTAGGAATAAGCAATTGCTAGCAAGCATTGTTACCTGTTGTGATATTCTGTCCATACCGTGCGAATCCGCTCACCAAGTTCCCATCCAAGGCCCACGCTAGCGCCACCATGCAAACATAGATACATCTGGACATGCCACCTTCCATTCCACACTCTTGCTTTTATCCCGTCCCACGAGAAGCAGGAAATTAAATGCATGTTTCGCCTGTTGATTTAGACTACCCGCCCGTGATTGGATTTAAATTTCCGATTTCATATCTCATTTGGCCTGGCTACCTCTTGACACTGCCGTCGAGTAACAGCCTTCCCAAACCGCCATGGCTGGTTTGATGGCATTGTAGATTCTCCTTGCGATATCAATTGAACCACAATCACATATCTAATGGCTTCAATAGTGATTTTGGATCAACGAAGCTGTATTGGGGACATACTTTAAATGCGAAATATTTTTCAAATTTTAGTTGACAGCCTATTTATTGGCTCGCTTAATCACAACCAATGACGTCACTACATATATTCCACTTCCGAATTTCCTTGTCTACCCCAAGTCAAACTCTACCCAGCTTAGCCAGGCAATGATCTATTCTTTCGTATTTCATTCTCATCATGGATGACTTCCTCCACCTTGCTGCTGGATCTGTTTCGGAAAGCAATGCCCAAGCTGTTAAAGAGGCAATTGAAAATATAACTGTAACTAGTGAAAGCAAGCCGACCACCTCTACTAAAGAGCCTTCCCCTGATTCTTCAAAACAGGAAAAGGAAGGGTTGGCTGTTGCTCTGGAAAGCGAAAAGCAAAACATATCCAATCTGTTTGAAGTTTTAAAGAAAAAGGTAGGGTCAGGGGCATATTAGTTTTGACCTTTAAAGTCAGGAGACGCTGCGGTAATTTGCAAGGAAGACATCAATGAAATCTATTCTACTATTAAGGATGATGCAAATAGTACATTAATAAGCCTGAAGCAAGGCATCAGCGCCTTTTCTAGCAGCATAAGCGAAAAATATCAGAAAGGCCAAGGGGATGGGAACTCATCGACTGCGCAGCGAGAAGCTCAAGGCGCTCCAGTCACCTCCCTATTTTCGAACTTGAATCTTTTTTCAAGCAAGCCCAAGCTCGAAGAGGCGGCAAATAAATTCTCGGCCGGGCTCACCTCCTTCTTTAAAAACGCTATTGTCATTGAGGCCCCCGAAGAAGTTGTTGAGCAGGAGCAGAAAAAGATGTAGCAGCCACCCATCTTCAATAGCTGAATGTTTTAATAGGTTTGATAGGAAATTCGCCAAGCTGATAAGCCTGCAGAATGATGTAGCAACTTACACCGCTGACCCCAGCGAAGTTGAGAAGGAGAGGGAATCATTCAAGGACTTTTCGCTGGAGATGGATGAAGAGGATTTCCCAGAAAAGTCCTTTAAACTCTTAGAAGAGAACCCTGATATGAAAAGTATCTTTAATCGACTAGGTAGGAGCCAAGCTGTTTATAAAGACTGACCGAGTGCAGTTCCAAATGTTCTATCCCAAAAAGTCTTCTGGACCCGATATTATTTCCGGGCGGATCTATTGGAAAAAGAGGAGATGGAGAAGAAAGCATTGATCAATAGTAATGGATGTTGTTTATTTATATTCATCTTCAGATGCGCTTGATCAGGAGGAAGAGTTATTTTCTTGGGATGATGAAGACAGTGAGGCTGAAACGGAACCCAGTGCAGAAGCCAAGGCGAGCCTTTCCTTCCCAACCCCCGGCCCTGAACCAGCCACAGCCCAAGAAGAAGCCAAAAAGGACTCCAAAGATGGCCTTAAATCAACTCAACCTGAAGCAGATGTTGAAAGTAAATCCGATAAAGTATTGTGTTATAAATTTTGCTTACTGACTATTCTCAAGGACGATGATGATTGGGGACAGTGGGAGTGAACTCAGACTCGATATCCGGCTTGTTTTAATGCTGGTGACATATTGAATCAAACAGGCATAGTTACCCAATAAAAATGCAAACATGGAAGCCAGTCCATAGCTTTGGTGGTGGCTTGAAGCCTTGCCAGTGTTTCAATAAGTTAACGCAACTGCCACTCTTTTTCTAGTGCTAGACGGTCAATTCAAGGCCTCGGATCTTCATCCAAACAAAGTAAGTATTTCAACTAGGTACCTTGTGAATGTCATTTTCCAAAAGATACTATAGATAGGGAAATAGCTTTGAAGCTTAAGATACTAGCAAAAGGTGGTTTGGGGGGTACTTCAGTTTTCCGGCACAGTATTTGAATTTTAAATGATTAAAGGTCAACTATATTTTATCTTCAATTTTGGCTCAGCACTGTTCTTATGAGGAACAATCAAGGTAAGTTGCTAACAAAAATCGAATCTGACAAAGAAATAATCATATTATAACGAACAATTATACAGTTATATATTACTGGTACGTGTTAGATAAAGTTTGTCCTTTTAACAAACTAGCTTGGTTTGATGGCTACAAAGTTGAGCTGTACAGTAGTTTTCAAAGCTATGGCGCTAAGCGAAATCAACTCAGATGCAAACAAAGTTAAAGCCAATCAATTTAAATACATTGGTTTTAATTTCGCTTAGCGCCATAGCTTCCAAGACTACTGTATTAAGTCAAGACTGGCCCATTCAAGCCAACGACACATCCTTGATCTTATTTCTCAGTTATGCATCTAAAAGTGTCAGCTGTAAATCCAATACCAGTCTCTAGTGCTTGCTATGAGATTCTAACTTGGATCACTCCAAGAAGCATTACGCTCTTAGATAGCAATCGTTCAAAAACCTAGTCCTAAGATGCAATTCACTAAAATATCTCTAGGAAAAAGCAAAAGGCTGATGAGAATGTGCTATTAGGGAAGTATAATATTTCAGACAAGAGATAATACATTTGAAGTGGTAAGATGGATCAGAAGTATCATGCGATGTTCCTGATACTAACTAGTTCGATATCCTGATCAGTCGATTTTGATTCATGCCAGGGTTCAGTTCGGGCATGGATCTAGACAAGGGTTTGGATCAGTAGTTTGATGCACTTATACCTGAGTTCTGGGCTGCCATGTAACGTTTCCAGCCTGGATGGCTCAAGATGGACCGACCGAGTGGCAAAAGATATCTGCCTGGATGAAAAGGCTAGTAGCCCTTGCATCCATTTCTGCAACTTTCCAGAAAACTTGGTTATGTTTCCGGCTCTTGGGGACAACATCCAAGAGGACACAGCAGGAAACCTTTATTACAAAAGGGTTGAGGTTCAAAGTTAGCCTTGTGAAAGCCTTCAGGGCAAAATTAAGGGCACATACCTTAATTTCCTGGAAAGATTGAAGGGAGTTTCCTCTTAGTGAAAAGGAAAGGATAAGCTTGAAGATTATAAAAGCCAACACAAACGTGGATAAACTTGTCTGTATTTAGAGAGAGCATTCTACTTATATAGTAGAGAGAGAATGTAGATCATTCAATAGGTAGACAGTGTGGCTGAATGGGCTGAACTCATACCAGGATCAGAATAGCTTAGGTATCACAATCCTGAATAGTGAAGATTGATGTCTGTCAGGAAGCAAAGCATGGATAGGGGCAGTAGAGGACGGGGGCAGGGGAACCACTGGGCCAGTTGGGAAGCCCACCACAACATGGGCACTAACTTGATAACATAAGACAAGGATCACCCAAGCAAGGACCAGAGTTCAGCACCATTGAGTCCACCAAGCCTGTGAGAGCAATGTAGAGTACTCCAAACAGCTAGGTGGATGTGGTGTTGGCAGCTATGATAGGTTCTAGTAGGCAGTCAGGCCGTGGAGTTAGAGGAGGGGTCATCAGTACAAAGCAAGCAGGCAGATAGTTGTACTTGTCACAGAACAATCTAGGCAGCCTTATGTCCCACTTTCCTTCACAACCAATAGTTTCAGTGGCTCTGGTCCTTGCTAATAGGTCAGCAATAAGTATATTCTCCGGGTTAAACTCAGAGTAGGCAGGATTCAGAGGGTACTCAATAAAATGTACAGGTCCAAAGAGTGATCCAGGAGGATGGAATGGCGTGGGCAGTGGTGTTGCGGCTTCATCACTAGGAGGGGTGAGCACCTTGGTGCCTGAGGGGCCAGAATGGAAGGGGTAAAATACTAGAGCTAGATAGGCCAGAGTTTGCTCGGACCAAAGGTCCATTAAACTTTATTATCAGAATGACAATGCCAACATCCTCATGCTGCCGGGGGGTTATGCTAATGATTCCCGCTTCCCTAAATTTTGCAGACTTTAGGTCTGTGGGCATTCCGGTGTTGGAAACAGGGCAGGGCCTCAAGGGCAGCAAATTCTGGGTCAGCTGGCTCTGGTGAACAGGAGCGGTGATACCTTGATTCACCGCCTCTATTATTTGTGTCACTTAAGCTGGCCAGTTGTGTTCTCAATCTTGTGCTGGGGCTGGTGGGACAGAAATTGACAGATAACAAGAAGAGGTCTCCATGTAGTGGGGAATAACCACCCAAATCTATAAGGAGTTATGATTAGCCACCACAGAAGCTTTGGATACTGTTTAGTAAAATTTCCAGTTGTAATACCAGGATTAAGCAGAACAATTAATCCTAACCAAAGTAGCCCAAGATAAATGGCCTGAGACAACATCAACAAATCTTCAGAATAAAATTCTGGACATTGGGAGGCAACACAATTTTCAGTTTCCAGAATGGAGGGGGGGCTTCAGGATTGGCTGGCGCAAAATTAGCATTGAGCAGCACCAACAACAAAGTTCCAACTGCTGGGCCCCATCTTCCAGAAATAATTTGGTTGAGAATCAGATTGTACGGAATATATTGTAACAACCCAACCACAAAATGCATTTTGAAAAGTAAATTGGAACTAGGGATAAATGATTTTTATTGAGTAATTTAGGGAGGACTCAACTCTTAAGAGCTGGACAGTGAAAATTTTCCAATGTGTACCAAATTTTGACTAAGCAATATCACCTGGATCCATGGCTCCTATTCTGTCTGCATTATCTAAAGAGTACCTTGTCCAGCACACAAAAAACCCTTGAGTGACTAATTTCTGTTGACATTCTGATAAATGAGGCTGTATTAAGTGACTCTCAGATTACACCTATTTATCAGTGCCAACTTGCATGGGGTGATCAAATCAAGCTGAAAAACTGGGGTGGCAGTGACTTATAGCCAATCAACAGTGTGATTCAAATCCATCAACTTGGTCAACTTAGTCAACTGTTTACCCAACTTCTGGGCTTTGCAATTAGGACAGGTAATACCAGGCATTACAGAAACTACTGTGACAGCTGGCAGCTGGTGCTTATTGAAGAGTTTATTTACAGGTCTCATTTTAACCTCCTTTTGGCAAGCAGCAACTTCTGCGTAGGTCAGGAATTTTGATGGCATACATTGTGCAGTAATCTGATCTCTATTTGGGGAATCTTCCTCACAAACCTGGCAGGTCATGGGGCAGCTTACCAATTTGAGTCTGCACCTTAGCAGGTTGCAGGTTTCCTGTTCCTCCTGGTTGGCAAAAAGCGTTTCCTGAGGACCAGGGTTCAATTCCTGGGTTTTTGACACTAGAATTGAAGTGTCATTCTTGACAATGTTAGCCTAGTTATGGATAGGGACAACTATTAAACTCAAAAAGCAAACCTAACCATTCTTTGCAAGTATTGCAATTTGCAGGCCATATCAAAATAGCATTGGTAGTGCAATTTACAACATCTTTTCCCTCATAATTAGACACAGGGTGTTGATACTTGCAGAGAAATTTAGCTTGGACATGGAAAAAGGGATGTCCAGAAGACAGTAGCTTGACAGTGTACTAAAAGCCCTTCTTAAATTTGATCTCACAGGGCCCAATCCATAGAGAGTCTAACTTGTGGGCACAACCACCAATGCAGTTCTGGTAGTATAGAACTAGATCACCTACTTGAAACTTGGGATGTGAGGCCCTGGAGGCATTGGATGGCAACAACTCTAAGACTTTGACCTTATAGGCAGAGGTGTAGATGGAATCTTGAATGTCAATTATCCAATTGATCAGTTTCTTCACGTGGGTTTTTGGTTTGCTTGCAGTGTCAAACTCTACTATCAGGGGTCCCAAGATTAAGGGGGTGATAGTCTAACATTCATAAAGAATGGTACAGTAGTTTTAAAAGCTATGGCAACAACTGAAAATACCTCAGATTTAAACAAAATGATTTCAGATTTGAACAAAATCCAACTCTCAGGTTAAAATATACACTCTGTTAACAGGTTTTATTGGCGTTAATGGGCAAAATGAGTCAACACAGCAACAAAGGGCTCACACGCAAAGCAAAACCATTCAAAATACAATCCAAAATACATTGATTCACAAACAAAATGGTGTGAGTTGACTTTTGGTGTACATATGTTTACTATGTGAATTGGTGACAAATACACCCAAGCAAGGTTAATCAAAACTCACACCAAAAACAAAATACAATAGCAACTCACTACGTAAACAAAATCACTCATGCAATGTGTGCAATGGATTGTAATCATGAATGATACCAAGGTATCGTATTGCTCCCTTGGCGTGCGCCAGCCCAGCTAGCGTGTCCCTTGTCATTGGAAAGGTACCATGGACCCTGTCTTCAAGCTCCTGCAAGACAAGGGGGACAGATAGAGCTGTTTGTCCATATGAGTGGCATAATTTGAATAGAAGGTGGGGGGACAAAAGGAACCAGGACCTGGCGGAGTTCACTGTCAATGTTTTCTACCAAAAAGGTAAGTATTTTGAAATTTTTATTAATTATAATTTTTTGTACCTTTGCAGGGTTTCCTCCTTGCCTGTATCTTTGGCAGGCTTTCCATTCTTGGCACAAGCAGTTGCACAGGCAATTTTTTATCCTCTGTCCTTGTCTGCTTGGTAGGTTTTAGGTGGGCATACATTTCAGGGTCATCTGTCCAAGATAGATGGCGCAAGAGGGCAAAGGACTTGGAATTCAAGCCCTCAACCACTGTTTTTGAATTTGAATGAGGCGCACAATGGTCTTCTCTGATGTGTCAGACATTTTGGTCATTAATGCCTTGGATGTCACCCTTTCAAGTTTCTTGCCTTTGAGGACGGCAGCCTTCACTTTTGCTTTGACCTTGCGGTTAATTTCTTTGGTCTCTGCAACTGCAGAGTCAAGAGCTAATTCAAAAGCTTATCTGATTCTCTCATTGATTTTTTACTAACCTTTCCTATATGTTTTTATAGCTTTCATACCAATAAAATATGTATTA